>JAQQSZ010006619.1:0-13539 GCA_028646595.1 Phalanger gymnotis
ATTTTTGATACTGGTAATTTGGTTTTCTTCTTGTTTTCTTTTAATCAGATAAACCAGGATTTACCTATTTTATGGGTTTTTTTCATAAAACCAGCTCCTAGTTTTATTTATTAGTTCAATGGGGTTTTTTGCTCTCAATTTTATTAATCTCTCCTTTGATTTTCAGGATTTCCACTTTGGTATTTAATTGGAGATTTAACGTTCTTTTTTCCAGTTTTCTTTTGGATGCATGCCCAATTCAGTGATCTTCTCTTTCTCTCTTTTACTGATGTAAGTATTTAGAGATACAAAATTTCCCCTAAGTACTGCTTTGGGTACATCCCACAAATTTCGCTATGTTGCCTCATTGACGTCACTATTTTTAATGAAATTATTGATTGTTTCTGTAATCTGTTCTTTGACCCACTAATTCTTTAAGATTACATTATTTAGTTTCCAATTAAATTTTAATGTATGTTTACAAGACACTTTATGGAATGTAATTTTTAATTGGATTATAGTCTGAAAAGGGTACATTTAATAGTTCTGCTTTGTTATGAGGTTATATGCATTAATATATGGTCATTTTGTGTGACAGTACCATATACAGCTTAGAAACAGTTATACTCCTTTCTATTCACATTTAATTTTCTCCAGAGATCTATCATATATAGCTTTTCTAAAATTCCCTGTCTCCTTAACTTCTTTCTTGCTTATCTGATACTTAGATTTTTCTAGTTCTGAAAGGGGTAATTTTAGGTCCCTCACTATAATAGTTTTACTCTCTGTTTCCTCCTGTAACTCATTTAACTTTTTCTTTAAGAATTTGGGTGCCGTGGCATTTGGTGCTTATATGCTTAGCATTGATATAACTACATTTTCTAGGTTACCTTTTTCCAAAATGTAGTTTCCCTGATTATCTTTTATTTATTAGGTCTAATTTTGCTTTCATTGCCTGTCTTCTGATTCCATCTGCTGTAAATTTTGAGTCTTTTAAAAAACTTTTCAACTTCTCTCTTCCCTTCAGTTGATCCATTGAGAAATGCTACTAATTCCTGTCCCCAAAGTATTTTTAATTACTTCCTTCTAGAAATATATTTAAATACAACTGTATATCTTTGTAACTCTCACCCATATTGTGATCCCTTTCAGATTGCGAGCTACTTTTTAGCCCTCCCACCTCCAATGTGACCTATTGTACCCAACATACAGTAAGAATTTGACAAATGCTGACTTGATTGGCAGCTGTGATACTTGATGGATACTTGATCCTTGATGGAAAATCGCGTTATTTTGGAAACCTTTTTTTTATATTCATATGTTCAGGTAGGAGTGGGAGAGAGGAGAATTATGCAAATTAATATACTAAAAGAAACAAGATTGGAGTGAGACACAGGTCCCCTCTTCAGTCTGCATTGGATCAGTGACTGGAAACTGAGTCATGAGTGACAGAAGTGGCAGGTAGTACCTTTTCCTTCACCACACACAATGTTGGGGTCCTCCTATATGGGTCCAGGACCTCTTCTTGTCCTGTGCACAGCCTTAGTCCTCTCTTACTTTCTTCACCTATGCACCCCTAACTAGACTCCATCCTTTGTGTACACAGACTTCTTTGTCTGTCTCTCTATACTGACCTAAGCTGGAAATGCAACTCAGTGTCATTTTTCCACTGAGTCTAATGCATTTTCTAGATTCCTATGGTAGAGGTGTGTTGGAGGAGCTGAACTATATACTTCTTCCTGATATTCCATCATCTTGGCTCCAGACTTCTCTAGTGTATTTAATGGCAACCCGTGGCTTGAAAGATGTTTACAAAAGCACAATAACATACATCTTATTTCTACTACATTTTAGCACTATTTTAGTTGCTCTATATCACACTATTTATTTATATCAGGGACCCATTAGCTGTTTACAGTTTCTTTGTGCACTATATTTTTCTTATTTTCCGGAATCATACGCCAGTATATTTTTGGTGTATTTCCTTTTAATCTCATTTGTGACCCGTTCTGTAATTATGTACTGAATAGAGTTGACTAACTCTATAATTTGAATCAGAAATGCAAACTAAATGTCACCTTGTAGATAGTGCTAATATATTTTGGACATTTAATATAGGCTCTCCCTCACCATGGAGGTAATATTTTTCTCTGAAAGAATGCATAAAAGCTACATAAAGCATCGTAACCCAAGTTTTAAGATTATATCCATTCTGTTTAGGACAATATTTTACTGTTTTTAAGATGGTTTGAAAATCACTTTGATTTGCACCTTTCTCTTTATAATGAATTTGAAATTTGCATGATGCTTACATAGGTGCTGTTACAGTTTTAAATAGTTTTTATGACTCTTACATAAATTTGATCATATTCTTATATTCCAGTTTGAATTTGGGATCAAGTGTAGGCATGCCATAAAAGTAGCCTTGCCAATTTCTACATATGGCTCTAATCCCAAGAGTGAAATTCAAGATTATAGCTTTCAAATTTTAACTTTAAATTCATATTAAATATGATTATACCGAGTGTATAATTTTTTTCTTCCTATCTCTTTTCTGGAGATAAAATCTAATCCTATTAATATTTGGGACTTGGACCCTCACTACACATTAATGTACTATAGAGTAGGGATTATAATATGCTAATCCTAAAATTCTGGGTAAAAATTGAGATCAGATTCTGGCTTCAGGTCTCTCAGCAATGAAGGCTACATAATGCCACTGGAAAAACACCTGGGAAACCTGGGAACTGTTCAAAATTTATATCAGTGAATTAGATGAAGCTGGAAATAGTATGCTCATTAAATTTGCTGATGATGTAAGGCTGAGAGCACGTGGAAATACATTGTATGACATAGTCAGGAACCGAAATGTTCTCTATAGGTTATAATGATGGATTATATCAAATAAAAATTACTTTACTTAGGATAAATATAGAGTTCTACATGTGGGTTAAAAAATTAACTTCTCAGGTATAGGATGGGATTGACAGTAGTTCTGATGAAAAAGATCTGAATTTTTCAAAGATTCACAGAATCACATAATTTATTGTTGTTTTAGCATTGTAAAAGATCTCAATGACCATCTAGCACTAACTCATAGTGGAAGTACATCTCTTCTGTGATGTGCTTGACAAGTGTAAGGCCTCAAATGAAGATAAACACATCACCTCTTTTTTGAGGCAGTCCATTCTAAATTTCAACAGTTCTAATTATTTGAATGGTTTTCCTGACATCAAGTTTAAATTAACCTCCTTGTAATTTCTACCCATTACTCTTGGTTCTGCCCTCTTGGGATCAGACAAAATAAGTCTAATTCTTCTTCCATGTGATGGTCTTTCAAATATTTGAAGATAATTATCATGTACTATCCCATTCCTGCTCCCTACTTCCCTCCCCCAAGTATTCTATTCTCTAGGTTAAACAACTCCGGTTGCTTTAGTTCATCCTCACAATTTATGGATATCTTGGTTGTCCTCCTCTGGATACTTTCCTGTTTATTAATCTTTACTTTTTAAATCCTTCTTAAACTGTTGCATCCAGAACTAAATATCTTACTACAGATATGGTCTGACTAGGCCAGGCTATAGAAAGACCGTTGTTTCTTTTTTCTTAGATTTTCTTAGAAGTTATGCCTCTCAATGCAACCCAAGATCGCTTTAGTTTTTTTGGCTGCTGTATCACACTGCCGACTCATGTTGAATCTGCAGTCTACTAAAGCCTCCCCTTTTTTTTCCAGAGAAATTACTTTTTAACCATGCCTCTCACATCCCGTACTTTCAAAGTTGATATTTTGAACTCTTAAGACTTTATTTCTCTTAAATTTAATCTTATTAGAGTCAGCTCAATGCTCTCGTCTTCCAAGAGATTTTGAGATCCTACCTCTTTAAAATATATAAATAACTGCCAAGTAGTTTTGATTTATGACAAAACTTGACTGTATTCTTTATCAAGATTTTTTCATAACATTATCCCATTGTTGGGTAATAAAAATAATAAATAATACCCCATATTATTTGTGTATCTTTATGACATAGTCACTATCCTAGTTGTTGGATTTTTCATCTTCTACCTCTATGTGTGTATTCAGTGTTAAACAATTTATAAAACAGACTAAGAATAGTGATCTCAATGCTGTGTTTTAGAATGCTATCCAATTTAGTGCCCATGGAATTTCTGAAATCTTAGCATTGTTACAACACAATTTTTTCAAGACCTCACACATTCTATCAAATATGTCTCTTTTTGGTTGTCCCTCGAGTTATTTCCATACCCTGTCAGCTCATCAGGCTCTTTGGGCTGCTTTTCCACCAGCCCCACAGTTGTAGGTTTTTCAAATATATTCAACTCCTTGTTTTGTATCTTCAAGTTTTCATATATTCCATGTAGTTCATTTCACATTTTCTTTGCTTACGATAAGTTGCTGTAATTCAAATGTAGTTCTGAATTTTACCAGTTCTATTCTGACCTCCTCCAAATGCTGTCTTTATTCTTTGAATTTCTTTGTTTTCTATTTTGTTTCAATTCCAATCTGTATTCAGTGTTTTAAATTTTTTTTAATTTCTTTATCATGACCAGTGAAGGTTTGTAATTTAAAATTTTCACTAGATGTTTGATCTCCATATTACTTTTATTAACTTGGCATCATGTGACCCCAGAGTTGGTCTTTTTCAAGACAGGAAATTAGTTTTGTCCACAGCAGCAGGAGACAACAGAAATGATTTGCTTTGCTCCAAGTGTCTTTGGTGTAGAGGCACAAACTGAAATGATTATTGGCTTAATGATTGAGTTCACTCAGCAAAAAACCTGCTGATAAGAATTCATTTTTAAGTTTTAAGGAGAAAGGAGATATTTTTCAAAGCACGGTATCAGATTACAGCCCACAGCAATGGGGAGACAAGAAGCTCACATCTGTAGTAGGCAGGGAAGTGTTCTACATCATAAATAACCTGAACTCCAGAGTAGGAATCATTTGCCAAAAAAGAATATATTATATATATATATGTACATATATATGTGTATATATCTGTTGTCTATATATATGTATGTAGATATGCAGACTTATTTACAACTTAGTATTTTTTTTTTAAAACTTTGAATTTCATCTTTCTTTTGAGGTAAAGGCAAAAGCAAAAGCAGTCTTTTGCTTTTTTTTTTTTCTTGGCAAGCTTACCCATTTTCTAGCTCTGGTATTTTTGCAGATGTATTTCATCAGTTCTTAAGAACGAAGTTTGGAATGTTTGTTGGCTTTCAGGTTAGCACCACCCAAAAAAAATGAAAAAAAATACCTTCTCTTAAAATTTTGTTGATGTTATTGCTGCAGAGAGTTATTTTTTCCTTTTTTTTTCTTTTAGGAGTATTGATTTCTAGCACTGGATTTTGTAAAGCCCACTAGAACTTCTTTTATCCTCATCAAGGGGAATAATAGCATCTTCTCTTTTCGTGCAATGTTCATTATGCCTTTAAAGAAAAATTTACCTTATTTTTTTTTTAAACACAAGATATGCTACTTAATAAGTTTCTCATGGTTTTTTGCTCCTTGTTTTGGGATAATGTTGTAGTTGGTTGCTTTAGGTTATTTATCACCTGTCATTTGGAAGGGGAAAAAGTTGTCCATGTTTGATTTTTTAAAAAAAATAGTGCATACAGTTTAAAATGACATTTTCAGGAGCCAGTTTCTTGCCTTCAAAGAAGGGAGTATCTTTTGGGAGCTTGGGTCCTTGATCTTTACTTTTCTGTCTTTCATTTTCATTTTCTCTGTGACCTTCTTCATAGCTTCTAAGGGTATTTAGCTCTCCTCTGTATTGGAAAACCTTCACTTAACCCTGCCATGCCCTCAGGCTAACATTCTATATCTCTCTTCCCTTTCATTTACAAACTCCTAGATATGTTATCTTCAATCTCATTCCTCCATTTCTCAAAATTTGCTGTCTGGATTCTGACCTTAGCACTCTACTGGGTCTTCTCTTTTAAAAGTAGTTTGATTGATATTGAACTGAATAAGTAAATCAGTTTAGATAATGTTGCCACTTCTTGGCTTGGCCAAGTAATTAGTATTTCTCCCACGATTTTTATCTGTCTTTCTTTACATCTGTAAAGAGTGTTTTGTAGTTGTAGTCTTAAAATTCCTGTATGTTTCTTGGAAGGTAAACTCTCAACTATTTTATATATTCTGTAGCTACTTTGAATGGAATTACTTTTTCTGTCTCTTCCTTCTGGGTTTTGCTAGTAACATGCGGAAATGTTGATGGTTTATGTGGATTTGTTTTATATCCTACAACTGCTGAATTTATAAATTGCTTAAATAAATTTTAGTTGATGTTCTAGAGTTCTAGAGTCTTTTATGTAGATAAGGCTGGTTCTTGGTTTTAAATAATACTATCAACCAAATTAAGGAAAGGTTCATTTTGTATGGGACAAAAACTAACCCCCCCCCCCAAAAAAAAAATTAAATTAAACTCAGAGGCTACTCAAGTAGAAAGTAGAAAGTAATTTTTATTACGATCCCACTGGGGAAGGGCAGTCTCTGAACCCATCTGTAGGGAGAGGCGGGCTCCAGAGGGCAGAACTTGAGCTTTATACCCAAAGGTAAACACCGCCCCCACCCCCATCCCTCACCACATCATCACTGGCTTTACTCTCATTGGTGGAGTCCAGGCTCACAATCTCAGAACTCTAACCCAGGTACAAGGACAAGGAAACACTAATTGAGCCAATGACCATTCTTAAGAACACTTTTATCCTTATTTGGCAAGGCTCCTGCTGAGGTGGTAGTGGGGAGGAAGTGGGTCCGGCTTCTTTAACTTGCGGATTCCTATATTATAGGTCAGGTGATGTCGTAGTAACTCCCGCAAGATTTAGGCCTAGCTGTCAATCAGGAGCCCTGGGCCACGCTGTCCACTCAACTCACAGAAAGGCCGAGATCCAGATTCCATGAGAGGGCTTGACCATCCCACTCAATTTACCCCTCTTTTCTAGTGCTGTTGTTATACTTTTTTTTAATGGGTTGTATATTATAATTTGTCAAAGGCTTTTTCTATTTTTGTTCTTATTATTTTTGTGGTCCATATTGTTTATAATTTCCCCAATATTGTACCAATTCTGGGTTCCTGATATAAATCCAACCTGATCAGAGTGGATAATATTTTTGATATGTTACTGTAATGTCTTTGCTAATGTTTTATTTAATTTTTTTACATGAATATTCATAAGATATGTTAGTCTGAAGTTTTCTCCCTTGGTTCTGGTTCTCTCTGGTGTAGATATCAAACCCATATTTAGCAGGACCTCTTCTTTGCTTTTTTTGCAGATTATGTAACAATGGAATTAATTGTTCTTTGGATGGTCTTTGGTATTTTAAATATGCTCATTTCAAAAATAAAATAAAATATAAAAGATGAACAAAAATATGTTAATAAAAATAAAAGGATTTATTCTGTGAAATTTGGATTTAGTCAAAAGGCTGCACTTAAGGACCTAGAAGGCCACAGGTTCCTGGTCCAGCATCTTGCTGATCTTGATGGCTAGCTGATTGTTTCTCTCAACAATTAGTTTACAATTTTTAGATATAATATTGTGAGCAATTTCTGTATGGTAAGAGTTGCTGCATGTTAGGACCATTCCCAGCTCTTTGACACTGTGCACCAAAAATTTCCTGGATCCCCTGGGTAGCATGTATTTTATCTTGTTATTTCTTCTTTAACCAATATTAGACATCAAGATCTGGTCTTTGAATCATCTTTGCACTCTAGACTTTGCCACTAGACTTAAGTCAGTCTCAGTTATTCTTAACATATGATCTGACTAGTGTTGAAGTAACTTTTTGTTTCTCTTTACTGTTTTAGGCTTCACAGGGGGGCTGAGGGCAGGAATGTTGCTGTTGAAGAGACAGCAGTCCCCTTTGCTGCTCTCATTTCTTTTTCAAAACTTTCCTCTGACACTATCATTTCATTTATGCTAAATATCTATACCTGAATCTATATCTATGCACACATATGTAACATATGTGTGCATATATATTTATATACATGGTTGGTTGGTTGTTCTCCTTTGTTCTCAAAGAGGACCAAAATGACATCACTATGCTAGAGTCAAGATTCGGTGTGTCCAACTGTGGCTGAGGGGGTCAATACAAGCTTGGAATGCCCTACCACAGGTTGGGCACAAATAGTCATGTGGACATTTGGAGTGGATACTCCAAACTTGTGCATCCTGTGTTTTCTGTGAGCTATTTCAATTCTGCTTTGCTCATAGAGCACAGCACCTTCTCTGATGTGGGCACACCATGCTGAGTGGTCCTGTGCCAATGTCTCCTGTGTCACGCAATCAATTTCAAAATTCTTGAGAGAGACGTTGAAAGCATCCTTGTATTGCTTTTTCTTCTGTGAATGCTTGTGCTGTGTGAGTTCTCCATAAAATAGTCTTTTTGGCAAGTGTACATTTTGCATTTGAACAATGTGGCCAGCCCATCAGAGTTGTGCTCTCTGAAACAGAATTTAAATGCTTGGCAGTTCAGTTCGAGTGAGGACCTCAGTGTCTGGTACCTTATCCTGCCAGGTGATCTTTAGAATCTTCCTAAGACAATTCAAATAGAAGCAATTCAGTTTCCTGGCTGGTAGACTGTCCAGGTTTCACAGGCATACAACAATGAGGTCAGCGCAACAGCTCTGTAGACCTTCAGTTTGGTAGTCAAATACCTTTTCTCTCTCATACTTTCCTTTGGGGCTTCCCAAACACTGAGCTAGCTCTGGCAGTGCGAGTGTCAACCTCATTATCAAAGTGTGCATCCCAGGAAAGTACACTACCAAGGTAAGTGAACTCATCTGGAGCATTCAAAAGTTGTCCATTTACTGTAACCGATGGTTCCACGTATGGATGATGTGGTGGTGGCTGACAGAGCACCTGTGTTTTTTTGGTGTTAATTGTTAGGCCAAAATTAGCACAAACAGCAGAGAATTGATCCATACTTTGTTGCATCTCAGCTTCAGAGGCTGCACTGAGTGCACAAGCATCTGCAAACAGAAAGTCACACTCCTTCCACTTTGGTCTTGGCTTATAGCCTTTTCAAGTTGAAGAATTTACCATCAGTGTGGTAGCTGACCTTGATGCTGTGTTCATCCTCATTCAAAGCGCTTGACAATATGGCTGAAAACATCATGCTAAAAAGCATGGGAGCAAGAACACAGCCTTGTTTCCCTCCATTGGTGACTGGGAAGGTGTGAGAGCATTGTCCATTATCTAGAACCCAGGCCATCATGCCCTCACGAAATTGACATACAACGCTGATGAACTTCTCTGGGCAACCAAATTTTGACATAATTTTCCATAAGCCCTCATGACTAACAGTATGAAAGGCCTTGGTGAGATCTACAAATGTTGTGTACAAACCCTTGTTCTGCTCCTGGCTTTTCTCCTGGAATTGTTGGGCAACAAACACCAACCGTATTGACTGTTCCTCAGCCCTTTCTGAAGACGTACGGCTTCCAGGTGAAGGATCAGCTTATTAAGGAGAACTCTGGCAAAAATCTTGCCACCGATGACTAAGAGAGAGATTCCCCTGTGATTGTCACAGGACAATCTATTTCCTTTAGCTTTCTAGAGATGGACAATGGAGGCATCCTTGAACTTCTGGGGGATAACCTCCTCTTGCCATATAACCTGGAAAATTTCAGTCAGCTTTTGTATGAGCAATGGACCCCCTACCTTGTAAATCTCAGCTGGAATAGAATCAGCACCAGGAGCTTTGCCACATGAAAGGAGCCTAATGGCATTCAAAACCCCTTCTTCAGTTGGAGCTTCAGTTAGGGAGGGATTGACTTCAACCTAAGGTAAATGGTCAATGGCCTCAGCATTGATTGATGATGGTCTGTTGAGAACACTATAAGTGTTCAGCCCATCTCTCTAGGATAATGTCTTTATCACTAATCAATGTGGCTCCATCATCACTGAGTAATTGAGATGCGCCGTAGGTCTTTGGCCTATAAATAGTGTTCAGGGCATCATAAAAGAACTTTAGAGTATTACTATCACCATAAAACTGGATTTCATCTGCCTTCTTACTGAGCCAAGAATCCTGCATCTCTTTAAGCTTTGCTTGTACTTTACTTTTGATGGAATTAAATGCTGCATTCTTAGAGATGGATGAACTATCCTGCTGGTAAACCCTGTGGAGTTCCTATTTTTCATTTAACAGCTTCTGAATTTCCCCATCATTTTCATCAAACCAGTCTTGGTGTTAGCTAGTGTTGTGACCCAGATGAGCAAATGTGGTGATACATATATATATACATATATATATGTATACATACACACACAGTGTGTATGTTTGTGTATACCTATACACATACATACGTTTTTACTTTATTCCTTCTAGCAATTGTAGTAGAACATGTGCCCAAGTTATATTTTTCTTTAGAGTTTTTCTTGTAGATGTTTTCAAGTCATTTTCTTCTAGAAGATGAGACCGTCTTCTCTACATTTGTGTCTTAGGTGAGCCTGTCTCTATAATAGCTTTTTATTATGGGTGCCTTTTAAAAAAAATTCATTCTTCCAGGCTTACTTTCTAAGTAGGGATGTTGTATTTGGGCCAGGTTCTGTGTACTTCTGGAGGGAATGTCTGAATCTTGTTTGACCCTGATTTGTTTTCTCTGAAGTCCTTATGCTGTTTTCTTTAAGAATCTCAGAGGAGGCTCAGTGAGTATATCTTAAAACCTTCAGTGTGTTCTTATTGGGTTTATGAATTGAATCTAGCACCCTGATGTTAGAGCCACACCACTCCCACCACCTTCCTCTGTTCCTGCTCCTTGTCCAGCATATAACCTTAGGTCAAGTCTCAGCTGGATGTCTGACCCCTTCTATGCTTAACCACAGGTCTCTCAAGATTCAGTCGTTGCTCAGATCAAGAGTAAGAATGACACAGCTACTGGCTTCTTCCTTTTCTTGCTTTGTGCCCTGTTCGTAGCATCAGGCCCAGTCTTTGATGGACCCATGACTGCTTTTTGCCTCAGACACTGCCTTCAAAGTCCAACTTCAAGCCTTCATCTAGAAGGCTCTGCATGAAGGCTCCATGGTCTCTGGTCTGGCTATTCTTGTTAGATCACCTTAATAAACACCTGTTTCTAATAGCTAATTAAGTCTAGTGACCAAGGAGTTTGGTGATATTGTTATATACTAATCATCAATGGGGATCCAATTGATGTGGGATCATAAGTAATAGTATTAGCAAACTATTCCTTTATCCCCCAGGGTTACCTCTAAATTCCTGAGAGGAGAAGGAGTTGCCCTCTGGTGGCCAGTGGGCCCATAGCAGTATGCTACATGTAAAGTGAAGAGATTGGACGAAGTTATTTCTAAAATCTCTTCTAGCTCTAAATCCTCTGATCATAATACAAGTAGTGGAAAAGAAATGTATGTTAACAATAACGGTAACACTTGGAGATACCAGGTTTCATGGTCTTCATTACCATCCCATTGCAGATGACTACCAGATCTGTATTTCTAGCCCTAGTTTTATCTTTTGAGCTCCAGTCCCCCATCACCAGCTTTTTAAAATGAATGGTTCACAGGCATTTCAAACTCAAAATTTCCAAAAGAGAATTTATTATCATTATCCCCAATGGTACCACTCACTCAAGCGTCTCTAATGCTGTTGAGAACACTATCATCTTTCTAGTCACCCATGTTCATAACCTCTGTATCATCCTTAATTCTTCACTCTCACTCACACGGTTTATCTAATAAGTTACCAAATGTTGTTTCTATCTCCACAAAATAGATCTCATTTATGTTTTCCTTTCTCTATTCCCAAGACCACAACCGATAAAGGTTCCTTTATTATTGCCTTTATTATTACAGCGGCCTCTTATTTGATCTCTGTACCTCAAACCTTTCCCCATCCCACTCCATCCTCAACACAGCTGCCACAGTGATTTTCCTGAAGTGCATGCATGTTCATGTCATCTTTTTTTCCCCCACTCAGTTAATTCCAATGGGTCCCTCTTACTTCTGGACTAAATGCTAATGTTAACTCTTCTGTTTGTCATTTAAGTCTCTTAGGCTGGCTCCTTCCTACCTTTCCAGTTTCCTCATTCATGACTCCCCTCCACTATGAAGTCTAACCAAGCTGGCTGACTCACTGTTCTACATACATGATCCTTCATCTTTTCACTCTGGGCCTGTGCACTGTCTTCACCTACTTTAATTCCAAAGCCATTTTCTACATGAAGTCTTTCTTGACCCCCTCTACCCCAAACTCTTAATGTTGTCCCTCCCCAAACTACTTCATATTCATTTTGTATATATTATAATATAATTCTTTATGTACATCCTGTCTCTCCCATTAGAATGTAAGCTCCTTGAGGGAAGGGACTATTTCATGGTCTTTGTATTTCATTTTATCTTTGTACCCTAAGAGTTGAGCTCAGTCCTTGGTGTATATTGTTGTTCAGTTATATCCAACTCTTTGGGGTTTTCTTGGCAATGATACTGGAGTAGTTTGCCATTTCCTTCTCTAGATTATTTTGCAGATGAGGAAACTGAGGCAAACAGGATTAAGTGACTTGCCAAGGGTCACACAGGTAGTGTCTGAGGACAGACTTGAACTCAGGAAGATAAATCTTTCTGACTCCAGTCCCACTGCTCTATCCACTGCACCACATAGCTGCCCTCTGTGCTTAGTCATAGAAAACACTTAAACGCTTGCTGAAAAAGCTGACATTTATATAGTATTTTCAAGTTTGCAAAGTATTTCATTCATGTTATCTCATTTGATCCTCAGCTTCACCCTATGAAATGCGTGCTATTATTATTCCTACTTTACGGATGTGGAACTGATGACTTGTTTAGAGCTATGGAGCTAATGAGTTCATGAGGTGGGATTTAAACTCGGATCTTCCTGACTCCAGGTTCAGCATCCTATCAACTCTAATTCTCTGTTTTCCTTCTGGTCACCACTCTGGCCCTATCTCCTGACCACCCCCTCCTCCTTCCTCCACTTTGAGCTATAGAGGTGAAGGCGAAAGTAAAAGAAATATTCCAGAGAACCTAGAAGTAAAAAGTTGGGGAATAGGTTTTAAACAGCTAAAAGAGACCCAAAATAGTGCTCTCCTCCTACTTGAAGGGACTGATAAGACTTAAAATACTAGAAGTATATATAAAAGAGGTCTCAGACTGGTAGAGAAAAGACGCCTAATGTAAAAAAGTCTCCAAAAATAAACCTGACTTGGCATAGATTTGTACATAATTTTCGCAAGTCCCAAACCCCCTTTTTTTAAGTTGAAAATGTATTAATACCTCCCACTATAATCCTATTCAAACCTATCATTCAAGACCTGATCCATATTAAATATATGTAAAAATAATCAATGTAACTATGTTAATTTCAAAGTGAGGCACTCACCGAAGGTTGTAATTAGTCCTTGCTGAGGTGAGAAAGCATTCTAATTTAACTTAAATGAAAGAATGATTGTTAAGTAATAGTTATTGAAGCAATGTCTTGGTGTGCCATCACCACAGTTCTGACTATGGGCAGAATTATTAGCTCTACAATAAAAGTTGCAACTATCT
>JAQQSZ010006620.1:0-13539 GCA_028646595.1 Phalanger gymnotis
TTGTTTTGGTTCTGTCTCTGCAACATTTCTTTCATCTGTCACTCTGGTCTATTTTTGCTGCTAACACTCTAACACTTCTCTTCATTATTGTCCATCAAAGCTATTCAATTAGCCTTTTAACAGGCTTTCTTATATCTACTCTTTTCCTGCTCCAATCAACCCTTTATAATACTTTTATAAAAATTTTTCTTATACCTGTATCTGGCCAAGGCACTGCTGTCTTCAAAATCTTCAGTTTTCCATTGCATACTGGTAGCAAGGCGGGGCAGTGGATAGAGAACTATTTTGGAGATCAGGAAGACCTGAGTTTGAATTTGACCTCAGATATTTCTTAGCTGTGTGGTGTTGGGCAAGTCACCTAACCTCTGCTTGCCTCAATTTCCTCACTTTTTAAATTGGAAATAATAATGGCATCTACCTCCTATGGTTGTTCTGAGGATCAAATGAGATAATAATTGTAAATTTGTTTGGAGTTTGAGGTGAAGGGTTGAAACTGTGATTAAATATTGTCCAAGGATCTGTTGATAGGTACTGCTGTCACTTATATAATCAATAATGCAGAGGTAGGGGGAAAACTAGTTTATTATGCTCACAGCATAGGCATTACACAAATAAAACTCAGTGAACCCTGAGTATCAGTTTCAGCAACTTTATATAGGTTGTGGTTATGTCAACAGGATAGGTACAATGGAATTTCAAAGAATATATAAGGAAAGATGATGATATACCACCACACTTAGTACAAGGCCTGGCACACAGTAAACACTATATAAATATTAGCTGCTATTATTATTATTATTGATAAATCCTCCAATTCTGGTATTCAGAATCCTTTACAGGCTGATATTGCTATACTTTTCCTATTTTATCTCAGCCTCCTCTCTTCCAGATACTCTAGCTGTTTGAGCTAAATTGGATTTCTTTCTGCTCTCCCTCTACACTTTACACTCTCCCACTGCCATGTTTTTGCTCAAGTTGTTCCTTATGCTTGGAATGCCCTACATCTTTCGTCACCTGTTGAATTAATGTACATCCTTTAAAACCTAATTCAAATGCCATTGAAAAGACTGCCTTGATTCTCACATCTAGTCTTGACCTTCTTCCTTCTAACTTATATAGCCCTTTGTTTCCTCACTCTCTAATGCAGTTGTAATTCTAGCAGTCGTCACAGTGCCTGACACATAGTAGGTACTAAATTAATGTTTTTTGATTGATGGATTCAATAAAACTCTGGTTTTCATTCTGTTTCTTTTTCTGCCATATGCCATATTGCCTCTGGAGTTAATGTTTGGTCTGTAATGGGACAAATGAAAACTCTGTCTTCTCTCTCTCTCTCTCTCTCTCTCTCTCTCTCTCTCTCTCCACGTGTATGTAAATAACAATGAAAAACAAGGGTTCAAGGCAACAAGCTTTCTTTAGTAACAGAGTTGATTAATTTTTAAAGCATATTTAGTCTTCTTTTGATGCTCTTTTAAGTATAAGAATTAAAAGAAACCAAATGGTGAGATTTCATCCAGCATCTCAATGTGTTTTAACTTCTCTCACTGCATAATCATAGTATATAATTTTTAATAGTATATTTTCCCAATTACATGACAACACAATTTTTAGCATTCATTTTTACAAGATTTTGAGTTCCAATTTTTCCCTCCCCTCTTCCAAAAATGATAGGCAATTCCATACAGGTTATACATGATCTGTCATGTAAAACATATTTCCATATTAGTCACAGTTGTGAAAGAAGAAATAAACCAAAAGAAAAAAAAACAAGAAAAAGAATAAAATAAGAGAAGAAAGTTTGCTTTGATCTGCATTCAGAGCCCATCAGTTCTTTATCTGGATACAAATAGCATTTTCCTTCTTGAGTCCTCTGTACTTGTCTTGGATAATTGTCTTGCTGAGAAGAACTGAATCATTCATAGTTGATCATCACATAATGTTGCTGATAATGTGGATAATGTTTTCCTGGTTGTGCTCGTTCATAAAAATCCAGTTTTTTCTGAAATCTGCCTGTTCATCATTTCTTATTGCATAATAGTATCCCCCATTTGGTGGGCATCTCTTCAATTTCCACTATTTTTGCCACCGTGAAAAGGGCTGTTATAGATATATTTGCACATGTAGGTCCTTCCCACCCCCCAGCTTTTTATCTCTTTGGGATACAGACCTGGTAGTGATATCACTGTATCAAAGGGTATGCTCAGTTTTGTTGCCCTTTGTGCACAGTTCCATATTGGTCTCCAGAATAGTTGGATCACTTCCCAACTCCATCAACAATGCATTAGTGTCCTAATTTTCCCACATCCTCTCCAACATTGATCATTTTCCTTTTTTGTCATATTAGCCTATCTGTTAGGTATGAGGTGGTAGCTCAGAGTTTCAATTTACATTTCTCTAATCAAAAGTGATTTAGAATGCGTCTTCATATGCCAATAGATAGCTTTGTTTTCTTCATTTGAAAACTGTCTGTTCATATCCTTTGACCATTTGTCAATTGGGCAATGACTTGAATTACTGTAAATTTGACTCAATTCCCTATATATTTGAGAAACTAGGCCTTTATCAAAGACCCTTGCTATAAGTATTGTTTTCCACCTTTCTGCTTTCCTTCTAATCCTGGTTGCATTGGTTTTGTTTGTGCAAAAGCTTTTTAATTTAATATAAACAAAATTATCTGTTTTGAATTTTATAATGATCTATCTCTTGTTTGGTCATGAACTCACCTAACTATTCCTTTAAGAATTTGGATGCTATACCACTGCATATATGTTTTCTCTTGTATCTTTTAACAAGATGCAGTTGACTTCCTTTCCTCTTTTAAGTAGGTCTAGTTTTGCTTTTGCCTTGTCTAAGATTAGGATTGCTACCCCTGCCTTTTTTTACTTCAGCTGAAACATAATAGTTTTAACTCCAGCTCCTTACCTTGACTCTGTGAGTGTTTCTCTGTTTCAAGTGTGTTTTTTGTAAGCAACATGTTGTAGGATTCTCGTTTTTGATCCACTCTGCTATCTGCTTCTGCTTTATGGGACAGTTCATCCCATTCACATTCAAAGTTACAATTACTGTGTATTTACCTCCATGCTATTTCCCTCCTGTTTGTCTTCATTCTCCTTGCACCCCTTCCCTCCTTGACATTGTTTTCTTCTGTCTACCACCTCTCCTGATCTGCCCTTTCTTCTATCATTCCCTGACCCTTTTACTTTATCTACTCCTCTCTTACTTTCCTGTCAGATAAGATATATTTCTATATTCAACTGATTGTGTACATTGTTCCTTCTTTAAGCCTAGATTGATGAGAGTAAGGTTCAAGTGATGCCTATCACCCACCTTACCCATCTTTCCTTCTATTGTAATACTTTTTTCACTCCTCTTCATGTGCAATAATTTACCCTATTCTACTTCTCCCTTTCTTCTGCACCCAGTGTACATCCCTTTCTCATCCTTTAACTTTTTTAATGTCATTTCTTCAGATTCACCTTATATGCACCTCTGTCTAAGTATATCCCTTCTAGCTGGACTATTAGTGGTACGATTTTTAAGAATGACAAGTATCATCTTCCTAGGTAGGGATGTAAACAATTCAGTTCTATTGAGGCCCTTATGTTTTATTTTTCTCTTTTTCTATTTTTAGGCTTCTTTTGGGTCTTGATAGTGGAGATCAAATCTTTTGTTCAATTCTGGTCTTTTCTTTATGAAAGCTTGAAATCCTTCTACTTCATTTAATGACCTTTTTCCCTTGAAATATTATGCTTAATTTCATTGGGTTTGGGATTCTTGGTTTTAATCCCATCTCTTTTGCCCTCTGGAATATCATATTCCATGACCTCCAATCCTTGAATGTTGCAGCTGCTAAGTCCTGTGTAATCCTGATTCTGGCTACCTGATATCTGAATTGTTTCTTTTTGACCACTTGCAGTAAAATTTCCTTGACCTTTTAGTTCTGTAATTTGGCTATTATGGTCGTTGGAGTTTTTATTTTGGGATCTATTTCCTGGGTGATCAGGATATTATTTCAATCCCTATTTTGTCCTCTGGTTCCAGGATATCAGAGTAGTTTTCTCTGATAATTTCTTGAAAGATGCTGCCCACGTCTTCCTTTTGATTATGGCTTTCAGGTAATCCAATGTTTCTGGCATTGTCTTTCCTGGATCTATTTTCCAGGTCAGTTATTTTTCCAATGAAGTATTTTACATTTTCTTCTATTTTTCATTCTTTTGAATTTGTTTGATTGATTCCTGATATTTCATAGAGTCATTACTTTCTACTTGCCTAATTCTAACTTTAAGGAGTTATCTTCCTCAGTTAGCTTTCATATTTCCTTTTCCATTTAGCCAATTGTACTTTTTGAGGAGTTGTTTTCTTTGGTGGATCTTTATATCTCCTTTTCCATTTGGCCAATTCTACTTTTTAAGCAGTTGTTTTCTTTTTCCAAGTTGTTGAATCTTTTTTTCATAATTCTCTTGCATCACTCTCACTTCTTTTCCCAATTTTTCTTCTACCATTCTTAAATGATTTTTAAGTTCTTTATTGAGCTCTTCCAGGAGTTCTTTCTGGACTTGAGACCACTTCCCATTTTTCTTTGAGGTTTTGCCCATAGGTATTTTGGCATTGTTGTCCTCTTCTGAGTTTGTGTCTTGATCTTCCTTGTCACCATAATAACTTTCTTTGGTCAGATTCATTTTTTTGATGTTTTTCTGCTCATCTTTTTGGGCCTTTTTCCCCTCTTTTAAATCTGAGCTCTGCTGCCAAGGTAGTATCTCAGGCTTCTTGTGCCAGGGGCTGCCGGCCCTGGCTGTTTGCCTGTTGCTGCATTGACGTTGTTCTGGGGGCCATGGGGGAACCTCGTGTGTGGTTCTATGCTGAGGGGATGGGGTGGGGGATGGCTGGTGCTGTTGGACGCCATAAAGATCTGACAACTTATCTGGTGCCGATTTGGGATCTGCATGCTCGTTGTCTGGCATATGCTGAGGCCATTGGTGGTGTTTCTGCATTTTTCCAGGGCTACACTGAAGCCCCTGGTGGTCTAGCCCCTGGAGGCTTCCTGTTTTCAAGGGGCCATGCTGAAGCATGTGGCCGGAGACCAGCTCTGGTGGCTGCCCATTTGTTTAGGTACCCATGGTGTTGGCGTGTAGGTCTGGTGTCTACCTGTTTGTCTGGGGCTGTGCTGAAGCACATAGAGGTCTGACTGCTGGAGGCTGTCTTTTTGCTCAGGGCTAGGCTGAAGCATGTGTTAGTTTTCAGAGGTGGAGTCTGCCCATTCCCCTGGCTATGTTGAGGCATGTGTGGGTTTGTGGTGTTGGCATTTGCCTGCTACACCACACTGGGGCTCAGGATCTTCTGCTGATTTACTGAGGTAGATCTTGCTGCTGGCTTGCTGAGATGCCTCCTATACTAGGCTGCATTCCCATTTTACCTGAGCAAGATTGACCTTTCTTGCTGATCTTCTAAGTTTCTTGGGTGAAAAGATTGTTTCACCCCATCTTTTGCTGGTTCTGCTGTTGTAGGATTGTTTTGGAGCATTATTTTATGGTTGTTTGGAGGTAAATATGGGAGGATTATGGCAATTTACTGCTTACTCTGACATCTTGGCTCCTGAAAGTCTCTAATCATGCTATTTAATCAAAACTTAATTTCTTGCCAAAATGACTTGTTAAGGATTTTCTCTTTTTAACTTCTTCCTCTGAAATTTAATTGGACTCAGTGTTCAATTTTTTCACTCACCATCATTAGATTGAAAATTTTTTGAACTGATTATTTTTCTCCTTGTACAATGACTTGAATGGTAGTCAAAGCAAAGAAAAAAATCAATTATCCTTAATGTCTTGATATGTTTAATTTGGCTCAGAATGACCGTTCAACCCCTGTAATCTGCTTTGGGGTTCAATTTAAAGTAATGACTAATATAGAAAGTCATATCTAGTTTCAAATCTGGCTAACCAAGACTATCCATTTCCTTGAGCAACACAGAGAAATTTGCTGGTTTTTTTCCCCATCTCTGTAATAGTTTTTGCACAGAATTAGTTCCTTCCTCAACCCTTTGTAATATATGTGAAATCATGGAAGAGAGTGAAGGAGACCAGCAGCATATGCTATATGATACAGTGAAAAGTAATCTTATTGGGAATTCAGAGAAGCTGGGTTCAAATCTCAGCTCAGTTCTTAGCTGTATGACTTCATATAATCTCTATGGACCTTCATCTTTCAAACAAGAACAGTAAACTAGAAAGCCTCTGGGGTGCCTTGCAGCTCTGAATCTATGATTCTATTATTCATAATGAAGGCATTTCTGGACAATGGAATGGTGGGGGAACTTTTGCAAGGTTTTGAATGGTAATACCAACTATTATCCCTATTAGTATGTTTAGATTTTAGGCTGATAGGAAATGGATTTCAGCAAAAGATCATAATTTTTTGACAGCACAGATTATGTTTTTTTTTCTTATTGCTATAGTTCCCTCATTGCCTGTTTCTTAAATTTTCATTCAAAATATTATTACTCTGTCTTTATGCCACATCTTAGGTTTATCTATATTACTTCCTTACTCAAATTTTTTTGATGGTTCCCTATTGTTGACTTGACTTTCCAGTAAAGGAAATGGCTTTCCCGGATTTAAAGCAAAACTGTTTTCAAATGAGGTTTGCTACCTATAAATCATATTTAAAAGTGATGTTTTATGTCATTTTAAAGGTACCACAACTCTGAGAAATTGTGGTATAGTAGATAGAGAGCCAGTCCTGTAGCCAGGAAGACTTTGGTTCAGACTGACTATGTGAGCTTGAGCAAATCACTTAAACCTCTCAGTGATATCAGAGGTGTCAAATACACTAACCACAGGCATGTGGTCCACAATACTTCTGAGAGTGGCCTGAACAGATTAAAATGTAATTGGGAAATATTTTTTTAAAAATAAATAAAAATGCAAAAAACATAGGTAATATTAATATGTGATTTTCAAAGCCATTCGGCCAGTAAGGATCCTTATGTACAGTTTAGTTGCTTGTGCTTCTATTTGGGTTTGACACCACTGCCTTAGGCAACTTTCTTAAGCCAAGTGTTGCAAAGAAGGCTCAGACCTACATTGCTAGTGGAGTTTACATACCAGGGAGTATCATGTTGCAGTGAAATCATAGATCTATTCCCTAGCCCCATCTTCATGTTATTCAATCATTTTTCAGTTGTGTCTGACTTTTCATGGCCCGCTTTGGGGTTTTCTTGGCAAAGATACTGGAGTGGTTTGCCATTTCCTTCTCCAAACCCCATCTTCATCTTTGGCCTTCTCTGTGAGAACCTTGGCTTACAGAGCTTGTGGATAATGTCAGGAACTAGGAAAGGACAGCATGGGAATATATATGGTCCATGGCAGAGACTGATTTTAAGAATTGTTAACCAAAAGAAAGATAATAACATTGATATCTGAGTTGAATGTGCTGAAAGGAAGATTTC
The DNA here is from genome assembly GCA_028646595.1 of Phalanger gymnotis. Taxonomy (NCBI): domain Eukaryota; kingdom Metazoa; phylum Chordata; class Mammalia; order Diprotodontia; family Phalangeridae; genus Phalanger; species Phalanger gymnotis. The sequence goes on from JAQQSZ010006620.1 coordinate 7,445, forward strand.
TGAAATAAAAGAAAGTGTAAATAAGATAAAGTTTACTCATCTCTTTTAGAAGAACTCCTTATATAGCTACTGATTTATTGATTGATAGATGAGAAGCCAGGGTAGTTAGGTGGTAGCAGATAGATTGCCAGGCCTGGTGTCAGGAAGACTCACCTTTGTGAGTTCAGATCTGTCCTCAGACACTTACTAGCTATGTGACCATGGGCAAGTCACTTAACTCTGTTTGCCTCAGTTTCCTCATCTGTAAAATGTTCTGGAGAGGGAAATGGCAGACCACTCCAATATCTTTGCCAAGAAAACCCCAAACAAGGTTGTGAAGAGTGGGATACAACTGAAATTACTGATTAACAATAATAACAAAGTGAGAAACATTCATGATATGAATATTTCAGCCATCATTGCTACAGTAAAACTCTTGGTTTGGCATGCTTTTATTGATCCGATCATAAGAGAAAGATTGATTTTGGTTCATAGGGTAATAATATCAAGAACTAAGGGAGACCTCAGAGGCCACGTAGTCCAAATCTCTCACTTTATAGGAAATTGAGCCTTAGAGTGATTAAATGACTTGCCCATGGTAATCAGGTAGTGTCAGAGACAGACTTTGAACCTGAGGCATCTCAATGCAGAAGTGCTCTGTCCATTGACCTGGTGATTTGCCTGTATTATTTCTCCAACATTGGTCACATCTTTGGCTTGATGGGATTGAATGATATTGAAATCTCTTGCTAAAATTGCAAGTGTGTTACTGGGGCACAAGATTCAGAAAGTTTGATCAATAAAAGCATATATTGATTACTTACTATGTTCCTAGCATCATTTTGTTGTAGGGAATAAGGAGCCATTTAAGAAAAGAGGCAGTGTGATCTAGCAGAAAGACCACACAGACAATATGTGCTAGAAGCAGGACCTAGACCTGGGTCTTATCTTTGAGGCTGGCTCTTTATGCAGTTATAGTTGAAGAGTTAAAATGAAAGGGCTAGTATTCTAGGAGGCTATTCCTTATTCAAGATAATCAAAATGATAAGCAAGGGGCAACATTTGAAAAAAAATCAGCATATTAATCAACAGCAAGTATGGCAATCTTAGAGGCATCTTTTTTAATTAAACAATTCTTATATCTAGAAAACTGCAAAGAAGCCGGCTCCACAAGGTGCCACGGCAGCATATGAAAGACAGAAAAACAGTGAAAAGCCAGTAGACACTCCTGCTGTGAGCAATCTAAGTGTGGAAGGGAGAGAGGTACGGAGGAAGAGAGAAACAGGAAGGAAGGGAGAGAGAAAAAATGAAGGCAGTGCCTTTGAATGCACTAGACTAGGAGTAAAGCCTTAACTAACTAAACCTTCACTTTGTTTCTGGACTGGACTTGTGATATTATTGAAGTAGCAAACATTGGATGAAATCCCCTCTCTTCCTCCCCATACATATCAGCATTACATTTCTCCACAACTTTTAGTTGTGGAATAAATTTTACTGATATACTTTATTTTTGTGTTAATTGACAAGTATTTATTAGGGAGGAAGGAAATAAACATTTATTAAGCTCAATGCTTTACAAGTATTATTTTGTTTGATCCTTGCAATAACCCTGGGAGCTGCTATTATTGTCTCAATTTTACAACTGAGGAAACTGAGATAGTCAGAAGTTAAGTGATCTGTCCAGGGTTACACAGCTGTAAACGTCTGAGGCCTCATTTGAACTCAGATCACTACTTAGCTGTCTCATTAAGTGTCAGGCACTGGACTAAAAATTGTGGACATGAAGAAAAAGACATGGTCTTTGAGGAATTCACAAACCCTACCAACCCCTTCCAGAGAGCGACTTCTTATAATAAAGAAGGATAAAAGAGGAAGAAACAAAAAAAGTTTCATAAACTAACATATATAGAAAAATCTACTATTTATATGTAGAACTTCATACCCATCGTTCCCTATCTCTTCAAAGAAGATGAGGGCGGAGAGGTGTCTTTTCCTATCTCCTCTTTGGAGCCAAGCTTGATCATTATAATCTTGTAGTTTTAATTTTTAATTGTTTTGTTATTCTTTCTATTTTCATTTGCATCTTGGAGAGTTGTCTGGGGGCACTGAGAGCTTAAGTCGTATTCCTAGGATCAGACAGCCTATGCGTGTCAGAGTGTGTAACCAAACTAGGGTTTTTTTGACTCAGAGGCTGATTCTCAATCACCTATGCCAACCTAGTGCTACCTCTTTTGATGGAGCTTTGACTAATACTTTGTTATATCATTAAAGGGGGCCGGCGTAAGGTATTGTGGTGCCTAGAATCTATTTATCTTTTTATGTGATTAAAGCATTTCACTTTTTGACCAAAAATGGGACATTTCTCCTCTGTAATTTGTGCATTACCCAGAATGCTCTCTGCCTTTCTGAAAGGTCTTTGAAAAATCCCAACTTTAAAGTTGCTAAACATAAAAAGCAGTGAACTTGTGGATGACAAACTCCTAGTAATTTCAAAAGGTGTTTAATGACCGGCCTTTGCTATTTACGTTTATTATTCCCCTCTCTTTCAATTTATGTATTTGGAGGGTAGTACTGTTTGTTGTTTTAGTCGCTCAGTCGTGACTGACTCTTCATGACCCTGTGGACCATGGTATGCCAATGCTATCCATGAGGTTTTCTTGGTAAAGATACTGGAATGGCTTACCATTTCCTTCTCAGTGGATTAAGGCAAATAGAGGTTAAGTGACTTACCCAGGGTCACACAGCTAGTGAGTATCTGAACTCAGGCTTTCCTGACTTCAGGCCTAGCACTCTATCCATTGTGCCACCTAACTGCCTCCTTAGGCACACTTAATCCAAGCAACTTATAGATATTTTTTCAGATAGATGATGTGGTGGATTCAGTAATAGCCTTAGAACTGGGAGGGCCTGAGTTTAAATCCCTCCCAGATACCTAATATCTCTGTGACCCTTAATAGTTCACGTCGCTTCTCCCAGTTTGCTCTCAGTGCTCTCAGAGCACTTCAGTTTTCTCATCTGTAAAATGGGGATAACAACAGCCCCTATCTGACAGAGTTGTTGTGAGGAACAAATGAGATCATGTATGTAAATTGCTTTGCAAGCCTTGAAGTGCTACATAAATACTAGATATTATTATTATTATTGTTGTTTTGACATGCTCAGAAAATCCTTTGTATGTCTATACAAATATGATTTAAGGTATTTAAATTTCATGAGCAATATTTTAGAACTCAATTTTAATCTGCAAAAATTTCTGAGCATCTGCTATGCGCTCAGGAAACATGTAGAAAATAAAAGAAGCACAAAACATAGAAGCTCCCCTCGCAGTTATAGTCCAACTGGAGAAGTAAAGCTTACATTGTCAGAAGTGTTAACTAAAGGGGGCAGCTGGGGGTACAGTGAGTAGAGCACTGGCCCTGGAGTCAGGAGGACCTGAATTCCAATTCAGCCTCAGACACTTGACACACTTACCAGCTGTGTGACCTTGGATGAGTCACTTAACCCCAATTGCCTTGCCTTCCCCCTTCCAAAAAAAAACCCCACTCCATTCCCAGCAATGGGGATTGGATGCTTATATATCTGTTTCTTAGACCGAATCTCCCTAGACCATGTCAGAGTCATGTGTACTATTAGATGTTTACCTTGGAGGAAAGGCAGCCAAACACCAAAGTGAAGGATGCTTGCTGCTGCTCATTGGAGTGACTGATTATACTGTATAAACTATAAAGGAGCATATGGATGCTTTCCTGATGCTGAGATAACCCAGCGCTAACAGAATAGTAAGATTCCCAACTATGACAAATACACGTAAGAGGCAGAAATAGACCAATAAATCACCAATGATGCAATTCCCTTCAGAAAAATACACTGAAATAGAATGAAGCGCATGCTTTTTCTCACTGGGCCCAGAGAGAATGAGGAATAATGATGGAGAGTGGAAACAAGCAAATTTAGGTTGGATGGAAAGGGAAAACTACTCTTCAACTAGAACTTTTGGTCAGTAGAATGGGTTGTCTTAGTTGATAATCGGTTCCCCTTCACTTTAAGCAAAGGCTAGATGACAGGGATATTGTAGAGAAGATATTTGTCCGGTTATGGATTGTAGTAGATGTTCACTGAGGTCCCTTCCAACCTCTGAAATTCTTTGATTTGTATTTAACTTGATAAGATTCTTAAGACTTTTCAGAACTCTGAAGATTCATTGTTTCCACAGTGCAAAAATGTGTCTCCAAAAATGGGTTACACATAATCTATGCAACAATTTTATTGCAAGGCACAGGAAGCATGCATTTCTATGATGAAAATTGTACAGATAGATACAGATGGAAGATAGATGATATAGCATTTATTAAGTGCTTATTATGTGCTAGGTACTGTGAATGCAAAACAGTTCCTGCCCTCGAGGAGTTTACATTCTAATAGGGAAAGACAGCACATGAAAGGGGGGTAAAATGGCATGGTGGGGAGAGGGGAAGTATCCATGTAGGGCAAGGTCCAGAGGAGTCCAGAGAGTCATGGATTGAACCAGGCTTGGAGACAGCATGGCTGGTGTAGATGCCTTCTCAAATGGAGGTTCAAGAAAAAGCTCACCAGTAAGAGGAGGGCATTGTACAGGTAGAGTCATCATCCGTATGAAGAGGGCTACTGGGGTCCAGAATGAGTCCTGGGAGTTATGGTCTGAACTAGGTCTGGATAGGAGCAAATTTGGCATGGATGCTTCTTCTAAAGGAGGTCTGAGGATGAATTCACCAATCAGAGGAGAAGATGGGCCTCGAGTTAAATGTTCAAAAGGAGTCTAGGTAGTCAAGCCATGGGCTGAAAGTGGTTACTTCAAATATGAATATCTATTGAGCTGAAAACAGTTTTGTAGCTTAGAGTTCAAGTAGCTTTGTTTGAATGAGTGTTTTGTGGTAAAGACAATACTGATAAGATTTATCGTCTCTATTCCATGGCAAGAAATGTTAGCATTCCCGTATATCATTTTATATATCCTGGAATACCTATTTATGTCACAGTAACAAGTACATAGTAATATTATATTAGATGTCTTCAAACAACACTTTATAAAATGTTTGAATACACGACATATAAATCCACCAAATTGTCACATATGTCTATGGCTCTCATTAGGCAATAAAACAGAGAAAATCCTCTGCCATTAAAATTAAAGTCCCCTGTGCTCTAGTATACAGGCAGATCAAATTGCATCCATATGAGCCCCATAATATCCATTTACCATTTCATTATTATTTGTCCCTTCCATACACAGAGCTTTAGGACACAAATGTAAGCCAAATGGCTCCTTTAAGAATTTTGTTTCATCCCATTAAATTCTGCATTCCCTCATTCACACTCAGGCATATCTGTTTCTAAATCAATTTTTAGAAATAATGAAGATTCTTTTTGTTGCAATTCATCATCCTTTAAATTTCTAATCTGTTTTATTCTGTCATATTCCCTGAATACATTCAAAACATGAAAGTACTTTCAAAAGACTAGCTGTCTGCCCTAGGCCCAGTGTAGTAACTCAGTTGGTACAATTGAGTACCTAGGCAATGCCTGGGTCTCAAAGTAATGTTCCTGAATAGCCATCTGACATGGCTTTGGGGATGAGGTCATCTTATGTAGACACCCTCTTTGAAAACTGCTAAACAGCTGTTTTTTTCATTCTAGAAATTTAATTATAGCCACGTAATTTTTACTCTTGCATTTTCTCAATAGTTTCTTCCTTATATTTGCCCTTATCCTTTCCTACTTGGCCAGATTTGGCTTTTTGCTCAAGGATCTTTTTGTGATCTTTGTCCAGCTTTAGCCTTGTGATTTCTATCTTGCTGGGATGAATGCCCACATGGGCAGTTGTACCATTAGCCTTCTCCTGCTGCACACACTCAACGTAGATCACATATTTCTTTCTGTAAACCTGGACCACCTTGCCAATTTGCTGTTCTTTGTAGTGTCCTTGAATAACCTGGACCTCATTATCTTTTTGAATGGGCATGGAGTGGACATTGTACTTCTTTCTCAGCTCCTTAGAGAGAGCAGAATACAAAAATATGGAACACTCACGAATTTGCATGTCATCCTTGCACAGGGGCCATGCTAATCTTCTCCGTATT
>JAQQSZ010006621.1:0-13539 GCA_028646595.1 Phalanger gymnotis
TCTTCCATGGCCAGTTCATGTTTTTCTTGGAGGCTTTTTTTTTATAGGCTCTTTGACTTTGTTGACTTCTTATGGCTGTATGTTTTGGTCTTCTTTGTCACCAACGAAGGATTCCAGAGTCTGAGACTGAATCTGGGTGCATTTTCCCTGCTTGGCCATGTTCCCAGCCAACTCACTTGACCCTTGAGTTTTTCAGCAGGGTATGACTGCTTGTAGACTAAAGAGTTCTATGTTCCAAGCCTGGGAGGATGCATGAGCTCTGCCACGCCAGAACTCCTCCTTCTCCAAAAACCCCCAACCTGGACTGGACTTAGATCTTCAGCAGACTCTTCACTCTTGCTCCAATCCACCGCTTAATTACTCCCACCCGGTGTGCCACTGGCCAGAAGTAACTGCTGCTGTAGTTCTGTAGCTGCCCCACCTCTGCTGCTCCTGGGGCGGTGTCTGAACCCCCAACTCTATCTACTCTGTTTTCCTTGGTGTTTGTGGGTTGAGAAGTCTGGTAACTGCCACAGCTCACAGATTCAGGGCACTAGGGCACACTCCGCCCAGTTACTGGTCTGGTCAGTCCGCGCTGCCCATGCTGGGCTCCGCTCCACTCAGCTCCATTGCCCTCCGGTCCCAGCTCCGTGCAGGATAGATCTTACCCAGAGACCATCCAGGCTGTCCTGGGCTAGAGCCCTGCTTCCCTATGCTATTTTGTGGGTTCTGCAGTTCTAGAATTGGTTCAGAGCCATTTTTTGTAGGTTTTTGGAGGGACTTGGCAGGGAGCTCATGCTAGTCCCTGCTTTCCAGCTGCCATCTTGGCTCCACCCCCACATCTCCTATTTCTTTTGAGCTAATGCCCTTCTGCTTTGCTCATAGAGTATGGTGCCTTCTTCGATGCCATGCTGGCCAATCCTGTGCCAGTGTCTGCCAGGTCTCACAATCAATTCCAAAGTTCTTCAGGGAGACCTTGAAAGTATCATTGTATTGATTCTTCTGAACACTTCCTTGTATGAGTTCTCCATAAAATGGTTATTTAGGCAAACATACATTAACCATTAGAAAAATATGACCAGCCCAACAGAGTTGTGCTCTTTGCAGCAGGGTTTGGATGCTTGGCAGTTCAGCTTGAGAAAAGACTTCAATGTCAGGTATCTTATCTTACAGGTGATCTTTAGAATCTTCCTAAGACAATTCAAATGGAAACAATTCTGTTTCCTGGCATGGTGATGGTAGGCTGTCCAGGTTTCATAGGCATACAGCAATGAGGTCAGTATAACAGTTCTGTAGACCTTCAGTTTGGTTATCAACCAAAATCTCTTCTCTCTCACACTTTCCTATGGAGCCTCACAAACTCTGAGCTAACTCTAGCAGTGCAAGTGTCAACCTTATCATCTATGTGTACATTCCTGGAAACTATACTGCCAAGGTAAATGAATTTGTCCATAGCATTCAAAATTTCTCCATTTGCTGTAATCAGTGGCTCTATATATGGATGGTCCTGCACAGTGGAGAATATCTGTTTTCTTGGTGTTAATTGTTAGGCCTAAATTAGTATAAGCAGCAGAGAATCAAGGCATACCCTGTTGCATCTTATCTTCAGAGGCTGCATTGAGTGCATAATAATCTGCAAACAAAAAGTCACACACCAACTCTCCCTCCACTTTAGTCTTGACTTGTAGCCTTTTCCAAGTTGAATAATTTGCTGTTAGTCTGGTAGTTGACCTTGATGCCATTTTAATCCTCACTGAAGGCATCTGATAACATCACTGGAAACATCATGCTTAAAATCATAGGAGTAAGCACACAGCCCTACTTCATTACACTGGTGATTGAGAAAGCACAAGAGTATAGTCCGTTATCTGGAACTCACGGAAGTATGCCATCATGAAACTACTATGTAATACAGATGAATCTCTCCAGACAACCACATTTTGTCATGATTTTCTATAACTCCTCGTGACTCATGGTATCATAGGCCTTGGTTACCACTATATTTGCTTATTGAAAGAAAGTTGGTAGAATACTTTCTTCACCTATTTTTCCAAATAGCTTACATGGTATTGAAATTAATTGTTCTTTAAATGTTTGGTAGAATTCACTTACAAATCCATTTGGCCCTGGAGATTTATTTCATAAGAAAATCATTGATGGCTTATTCAATTTCTTTTTCTAAAATAGGATTATTTAAGTATTTTATTTTCTCTTCTGTTAATCTGTGCAGTTTATATTTTTGTAAATAGTATTCCATTTCCCTTAGATTATCAGATTTATTGGCATTCAGTTGGGCAAAATATCTTTGTTATTGCTTTAATTTCTTCTTCGTTGGTGGTGAATTCACCCTTCTCATTTTTGATACTGGTAATTTGGTTTTCTTCTTTTTATCAAACAAATTGACCAAAGGTTATCTATTTTGTTGTTGTTTTTTTTTAATAAAACCAGCCCTTAGTTTCATTTATTGGTTCAATAGTTTCCTTACTTTCAATTTTATTAATCTTTCCTTTGAGTTTCTGAATTTCTGATTTGGTGTGCAATTGGAAATTTTTAATTCGTTCTATTTTCTAGCTTAAATGCATATCCAACTCATTGATCTACTCTTTCTCTATTTTATTCATGTAAGCATTTAGAGATATAAAGTGCCCCCTAAATACTGCTTTGGCTGCTCCCCTTATTTTTGACAAGTTCTCTCATTATTGTCCTTCTCTTTGATGAAATTAATGATTTTTCAAGAGAATTAATGAAAAGAAATGAAAAGAAAGGTGACGTAGCCACACCATAGATAAAATTATTCTATATACAACAATCATCAAAACCACTTGGTACTGGTAAGGTACACAAAACATGGTGGGCTATGACCACAGTCATCTACTGTTTGATAGATCCAAAGATTCTAGTTTTGGGGGTAAGAATTCACTATTTGAGAAAAACTGCTGGGAAAACTAGAAAATAGTATGGCAGAAACTAGGTATAGACCAACATCTTACACTATATACCAAAATAGATTCAAAATGGATACACAATTTAGACATAAAGGGCAATACCATGAACAAATTAGGACAACAAGGAATAGTTAACCTATTATATCTATGGAGAAGGGAAGAATTTTTGACTAAACAAGAGATAGAGAACATGAAATGCAAAATGGATATTTTTTTATATTAAATTAAAAAAAGGTTTTGCACAAAGCCAAAGCAACCAAAATTAGAAGGGAAGCAGAAAGCAGGGAAGCAATTTTTACAGTGTCTCTGATAAAGTCCTTATTTCAAAAATGTGTAGAGAACTGGGTCAAATTTATAAGAACATAAGTCATTTCCCAATTGATAAATAGTTAAGGGATATGAACAGGCAGTTTTCAGAAGAAGAAATTAAAGCTATCTATAGTAACATGAAAGAATGCTCTAAATCACTGTTGATTAGAGAAATGCAAATTAAAAAACCTCTGAGGTCCCACCTCACACTTACCAGATTGACTAATATGACAAAACAGGAAGATGACAAATGTTGGAGAAGATCTGGGGAAATTGGAACACTAATGCATTCTTGGTGGAGTCGTAAACTGATCCAACCATTCTGGAGAGCAATTTGGAACTATGCCCAAAGGGCAAACAAACTATGTTTACCCTTTCATCCAGCAATATCACTTCTAGATCTGTATCCCAAAGAGATCATACAAATGGTAAAAGGACCCACATGTACAAAAATATGTACAGTAGCTCTTTTTGTCATGGCCAATAGTTGGACATTGAGGGGATGCCCATCAGCAATGGCTGAAAAAGTTGTGGTATATGAATATAATGGAATACTATTGTTTTAAAAGAAATGATAAGTAGGGAGACCAGAAACACCTGGAAAGACTTCCATGAACTGAACAAAGTGAGCAGGAAAACATTGTATACAGTAATGGTGACATTTTGTGATGACCACCTTTGATAGACTTAGCTCTTCTCAGCAATTGAAGGATCTAAAACAATTCCAAAATATTAACACTGGAAAATGTTATCCACATCCAGACAAAGAACTATGGAGTCTGAATGCACATTGGAGCATACTATTTCTCCTATTTTCCCCCTTTTACATGGTTTTTTCCATTTGGTTCTAGTTCTTCTTTACTACATGATGAATGTGGAAATATGTTCAATATGATTGTACATGTATGGTCCATATCACATTGCACACCCCTTTGGGGAGGGGGAAGGGAAGTAGGAGGAGAAAATTTAAAACTCAAAATTTTATAAAAATGAATGTTAAAAACTAAAATTAAATAAATAATTGTTTCTGCAATTTGTTATTTGATCTACTCATTCTTTAGGATTAGATTATTTATTTTTAAATTAATTTTGTCTGATTCAAATCACACTTCATAGTTCCCGGAGAAGCACCAGCTAAGTTCTGTGCAATCCTGGCTGTGGCTCCTTGATGTTTGAATTGCTTCTTTCCGGCTGCTTGGAGTATTTTCTCCTTGACCTGATAGTTCTGCTATTTGGCTCCAATATTGCTTGGAGTTTTCATTTTGGGACCTCTTTCAGGAGGTGATTGGTGGATTCTTTCGATGACTACTTTACCTTCTGGTTCCAAGATATCGGAGAAGTTTTCCTTGATACTTTTTTTAAAAAATTGCTGTACAGGCTATTTTTTAGATCATGGCTTTCAGGTAGTCCAATAATTCTTAAGTTATCTCTCCTGGATCTATTTTCCAGGTCAGTTGTTTTTCCAAAGAGGTATTTTACATTTTCTTCCTAATTTTTCATTATTTTGATTTTGTTGGATTGATTCTTCATGTTTCATAGGCTCATTAGCTTCCACTTGCTCAATTCTAATGTTTAAGGAACCATTTTCTTTGGTTAGCTTTTGTACCTCCTTTTCATTTTGGCCAATTCTAGTTTTTAGGGAATTCTTTTCTTCAGGGAATTTTTTGTACCTCCTTTTCCATTTGCCAATTCTATTTTTTTAGGACTTGTTTTCTTCAGTCAATTTTTGTGCTTCCTTTTCCAAGATGTTGACTCTCTTTTCATAATTCTTTTGTATAACTCATTTATTTTCCAATTTTTTCTTCTGTTTCTCTAACTTGGTTTTTAAGATTCTTTTAAACTCTTCTAAGAGCTCTTTTTGGGATTAAGACCATTTCATATTTTCCTCTGAGGCCTCACTTGTAGACATTTTGACGTTGTTGTCCTCTTCTGAGTTTGTGTTTTGATCTTCCCTGTTAACATAATAGGTCAGGGGGCTCTTTTTTGGTTTTGGTCATGTTTAAGGCTGAGCTATGGACCTAGGGTAGGTAGGATCACTGCCCCAAACATCTTGCACTGGTGTCCAGAGGTGTGGTCACTGGCTTTCTGTGCCAGAACCTCTAGGGTCGCTGGCTTGCTCACTGCACTGGGTGGCCCAACCTAGTGGCACCTGTTGTGCCCTGGTATCCAAGGCTGGCAATTTGCTTGTAGAGATGCACCTATAGACCTCAAAGCTGACCTGATATGCCACTGGCCTGCTGAACTGAGACTGTAAGGCCTAGGTTGCTGATCTTTGCTGTGGCTAAGAGCCTCCTTCTTGCTTACTTGGACACTTCCAGTGCTGTGCTGCACCCACTTTTACTCAAGTGGAAAAGACCTTTCTTGAAGTTATCTTGGGCTAGAAAATTGTTTCACTCTCTCTTTTTGTAGATTCTGTCATTCCAGAATTCTTTTAGAAGCTTGATTTAACACTGTGTCCAAGAGAAACTGGGGAGAGCTCAGGCAACTTCCTGGTTTTTCTCTGCCATCTTTAGATTACTACTTTCAAGTAGAAATGTTAGTGTTCTTTTTTTACACTTAAATAGACTGTGCTTGCCTTTTGTGAAAGCAAAATGTCCTATGACTTGAGTGAGAATGTTTGTTCCTTAAATCAATAAGTAGCTGATATCCTTTGTTCTATAGGAATTGAGATAAGGAAAGAAGGAAGTCCTTCCTCTATTCTCCCAATTTTTTCCCTGGTTCCACAAATGGCTTTGGAGGTATTTTTGTTCCATATTGTTTGTTCTTCCCAGTTCCAAGTCCCAAACACCCCTCAAGCTTAAGTTCAAGGGATCCTGGCTTCTCAGAGGTTTCATGTGGATTTGCTGGCTATATCATTCTATGTGGAAAAAATGGTCATCAAGGTCATCATGGCTCAAACTTTAGGGTCCTATGTGGATCACCTCCAGCACCTGAAACCAAGTAGGACAAATGATGTACAACAGAAATAAATGCTCCTAGCTCCACTTTACAGCACTAGTGTGAAATAGAGAATAGAGAAAAGGAAATCCTTCCCTCTCTTCAGTTCGGTTCATGTCATCCACGTTGTGGGTGAATGTGATATTTACTTTCTGGAAGAGTGATTAAAAAGTAGTGGTAGAAAAGAGAATGACCTGCTCTGTTTCGCCAGTTATAAAGATACACACAGTCAATTAAAGCAGGCTATTGTCAGCCATGTAGTAGGGGATGCAGAAGCTTACCTTAAATTAGGGAATACAGACATATTACAAATGCTTCCACGTTTCCCAAACTGGGCCTATCCAGATAAGCTTGAGTTACATAAGTAAATAGAACCACAGGAACACAGCAGCAAAAGAAGTAGCAGTGCTAGCAAAGACACTGTGTCCAAGGAAACATGAAAAGCCAAAAGGTGTGAGGGAGAAGTAGTAATAACTAAAACACTGCAGCTTTCTTAGGTTCCATTAACTTTGACACTGCTACCTACCCCTCATAGGCAGTTAGTCTAACCTAGCCTAACCAACAAAAGAGGACCTTGGCATGGCAAATTGAATCTGATCCACTTGCTCACTTTGGTGTTATAGCTGGGGCAAATTATACTGTGGTAGGAAAGGTCAATGATTTTGTAAGAAGCTTGAGGAAAGCTAAAGAACCAAGGAAGCTTCTCATCCCACAATGCATTTGGTGTTCCATTCCATATTAAACTGTATATCTTTTCTATGTCTTTTTCTTGGGTTCCATCTTGAAGATTTTGGCTCTAAGAAGATATGTCTTGTGTCATGTTTCTTAAAGGTGAGAGGTTAAGAAACCTACAGCTGGAGATGAATAATTGCTTATTGATTGATGATCCTTAACCCCAAATTAGGCCTTTTAAGCTCATGTCTTAAAATGTTTACCTGGGGTACTGGCCTCGCTAGGACTAGATTGGAGTTTGGAGACTACATAAGAAAGCTGAGATTCTCCCTGGCTCAGTATGCCTCCCCAGAGTTATTCTGGGAAATCTCCAAATGTAGCTTATTCATAGTTCCTTTCTAGGTTTTCAAAGCTGGAATTAAAAAGCAAAAGAGGTAAACAAACTCTCTCTCTCTGTCACACACATACACACATATGTATCTCTGTGTATATATACACATATACATGCATATACACACATGTATATATAAGCACTCGAAGTAATAATGACATTCTGTAGAGAGAGGGCAGAAATCAAAAATGGTGAAAAGTATTCAAAGATACCCACAAAAAATAATAACTAAAAAAGAGACTGATGAAAGTCTGTAACAATACAATCCCTTTTCCTGCATCCTTATTGGGCAATTTTCACTTTTCTAAAAGGTCCTGGATTCTTGTATATTCCACAAGATCCCTTTGTTCGAACTTCTCTAGGAAGAGTAACACAGTTTCATGGTGGCAGAAGACCCACACCTTTGCCATTAGATTGCACTGTCCAAACAATTATTGAAATGGTCATGAACAGAATTGCCTTTTTTCATATTATGGCACATGGCACTTCCCCTGTATTTATGCTTGAAGGGAAGCTATTAATGAATTTTGGAAGGAAAGGAATAAAATCATCCCTTTCCCCACACCTGTTTTATACTTTTTTATGAAAAAAAAGAAGAAAGAAAAAGGCAAAAAAATCCAAAAATATCTGAACAAATCTTTTGGTGCATTTATGTGTCAACACCAAGGCTGGCACCACCCAATTGAGTGAAGTCACTAGAATCCAATCAATACTATTAATCTTGGGTACAGCCCTAGTCACTGAAATCTCATCTCCTAAAGGACATAAAAGGGATCACCCCAACCTAACCAATTTATCTTGTGATAGCTGTAGTCAGTGAGAATTAATGAAGAGATTCTTTTATCCTTTTAACAAGGTGCCAATGGGTGTGTTTACATGTTTTAATAGCAGACAGATGGATAACTAACCAGAGGTTCTAAACAATGAATCACTACCAGTAAGTTCATCAAATTCATTAGGAAACTCCTGTAATCAATTCTACCTTGCAGGTATGTTGCTGAAGCTCCTTCTGTCTCCATTCCATTCTTAAAGTATAACATTCAGAGACATCCTCACATTTATATAGTACTCTAAGAACACAGAAAATAATTAAAATAGTGCCATTAATGACATAATTCAAAGGAATTTTCAGGAAGATGGTGGAGAACTGAAAATAGATATTCTGTATTTCTACTGAAAAGCAATAAGTTGATATAAATCATAATAACAAAAAAGGGAAAAGAAAGAAATCCTCAATGGTAAAATCTATCACACACACACATGCTCATAAAATTAAAGATAAAAAATTATTGAAAGTACCAAGCAAAAAAGAAGATATAAACATCACCATAAAAGGTAAGTATAAATGAAAGGTAAGTAAATACGCATTAAAATGAGGATAAATATCTGGAAGAAAAGGTGAACATGGAAACAACTAGACACCTAGAAGAGATAATAGAGCAATTGTAAGAAATTTCAGAATAAATAAAACATGCCATAAGAGATAAATAAAACTATTTGACATAGCTGTAGATCTGTGTTGTTACATAAGAATAATGAAAGAATAAAACATGTAGCATGAATAGAAGACAACAATATTGAAGAGTGGGTAGAAAATTCTATTCTAGAAATAGGGACAGCCAGAGAAAATATCTGGAGAGGTTAGATGGATTTTTTTTCTTTTTCATAGGAGATCAAAAAGGAAGTTAGTGTCACTAGATCATGAGATTTTTGTAGAGGGGGTAAAGTGAGGTTAGGTAAGTAGCAGCTGTCAGAAGAGGTGGTAAAGGGCTTTAAATAAAAAGACATCATTTTACATTTGATCCTGGAGATGTTAAAGAACCACCGGAATTGGATGAACTAGATTGGAGAGGAGGGGGATGAGGTAACATTAGAAACTTTAGGAAGATAACTTTGGCATCTGAGTGGTGAATGGACTGGAGAGGAAAGATACTTGTGGCAGGGAAATAATCCAGCGGACTATCATTATAGTGAGATGTGAGGTAATGAGAGCCTACACCAGGGTGGTGGCAGTGTCAAAGGAGAAAAGAGGGAATATGTGAAAGTTTCGTAGCCACAATCAACAGGCCTTAGCAATAGATTCAATATGGGGTTTGAGTAAGAGTGAATAGAAAGGATGATACCCAGGTTTGGTTCCTGGAGAATGAAAGTGTCATTGACAATAAAGGGGAAAACAGAAAAAAGTGAGGGTTTTGGGGGAAAGATTATGAGTTCAGTTTTGAACATATTAAGTTTAAGATGTTATCCATATTTATATGTCCAATAGATAGCTGGAGATGCAAGACCTGGGGTTAGCAGTGAGTTTAGGGCTAGATAGCTAGTTTTGAGAATTATTAACATAGAAATAATAGTTACATCTGTAGGGGCTTATGAGATGCAACCCCCAAAAAATAGAGGGAGAAGAAAAAAGACCTCAGAGATCCTAATGGAAAATCTACTGTTAGTGGCTGTGACCTGGATGAAGATCTACCAAAGGAGCTGTTCACTAGGTAGGATAAGAACTAGGAGAGAGAAGTTTCATAAAAACCTAGTGAGAAAAGAGTATCAAGAAAAAGAGAATGATGGATGATTGAAAATTGCTTTTTGAGATAACGAGATAATATTTGTAAAGTACTTAGCACAGTGCTAGGTGGCAGGGTAGGGTGGATAGAGTTCTGGGCCCAAGTTCACATCAGGCCTCAAAAACTTACTAGCCATGTGACCCTTACAAGTCACTTAACTCTGTTTGCCTCCGTTTTCTCATCTGTAAATTTAGCTGAAGAATGAAATGACAAAAAATTCTAGTATCTTTGTCAAGAAAACCCCAAATGGGGTCCTAAAGAGTCAGACAGGGCTGAAAAATGACTAAATAACAAAAAAAAAATCATAGGTGCTACATAAATGCTTATTCCCTTACCCACCCCACAGAGATCAAGAAGGCTGAGAATGGAGAAAAGGCAATTAGAATTGGCAATTAAGAGAGAGATGGTAACATGGTAGAGAGCAGTTTTGATCAAATGATCAAGTAAGAAGCCAGACTACAAAGATTTAAGAAGAGAGTGAAAGGAAAGGCTATGGAACCATAAATGACTTTTTCAAGGAGTTTGACCACAAAGGGGAGACCTATGGTGTGAGAGATAATTAAGATGAATAGATCAAGTGAGAGTTTTCTGAGGATGGGAGAGATACAAACACATTTTTAGGCATTAGGGAACTAGACAGTAGAAAACAAAAAGAAAAGATTCACGAAATAGTGGGGATAATCTCGTGGAGAAGATGAAATAGAATAAGTTCACTTGAGCATAAAAATTATTTTGCCTTGTCAAGAAGAAGGAACACCTCATTATATGAGAAAAGGGTGAGTGATTGTCTATGAAAGCCTTTTCCCCTAATTTTCTGCATTCTTTCTATTCTTGGCTACATAAGTCTTGTTCATGCAAGAAAACTTTAATTTAAAATAATCAAAATTATTCTTTTTACACTTCAACAATGCTCTCACTTCATAATATAGTTTAAGGTCTGATACTGCTGAAGCTACTTCCTTTACATCCTTTTTGTCCTAGCTTCTTTAAATCTCTTGACCTTTTGTTCTTCCAAATGAATTTTGTTATTTTTCTAACTCGGTAAAAAATTTTTTGCAATCTAATTAGGATAACATTGAATAAATAGATTAGCTAGGTAAAACTGTCATTTTCAAAATTATTTTGGCTTTACCTACCCATGAACAATAAATATTACTCTGGTCATTTAGATCTAGTTAATTTGTGTAACAAGTATTTTATGTTTGTGTTCATGTAGTTTCTGTGTCTGTCTTGGCAGGTATGCACTCAGGTATTTTATCCTGTCTACGTATTTTAAATGGTCTAAAACAATATTGAATATTATTGGTGACACATAGTGTAGGTTCTCTATTTTTTCACCTTTCATTGAATCTAGTTTAACTTTAACTTTGTCTGAGGTGATGATTACTATCCCTGCTTTTTTTTTACATATTAAATTCTCCTCCTGCTCTTTATTTTATCTTTATGTCTATCTCTCATTTTTATAATGTTTCCTGAGAGCAACAAATTGCTGAATATAAATTTTTAATCTGCTATGCATTTCCATTATGGGTAAATTTGTCCCATTCACATCCTAAGCAACAATTGCTTGTTGTGTATTGCCTCCTTTCTATTATTCCTCATCGTGCTTCACACCCTATTTATCCTATCTTTCTGCACTCCTCTGCTTTACTTCTACCTCTTGCCTTATCTTCCTATTCCTTAATCTACTCACACCTCTAAGAGTCTTTTCCTTATCCTCTCCCCCTCTTTAACCTATTCCCAATGAGAGTAAGGTTCCAGCAATATCCACCCTTCCCTATACTAGCATCTTCTGTATTACATTCTTTTTATGTCTCATTTGTATGGAGATAAATACTCCTTTTTATTGCCCTCTATTCAGTTTTGTTTTTTTTTTTAGAATCACCTCATCATACTCAACTCAGCCCAAGCCTTTCATTCACACTACCCAAACAATGATGACAATCATAAGAGTACTGATAATATTTTCATATATATGAAGGAAACAATTTGACCTTATTGAGTCCCTTATAATTTAATTAGTTTTTATCTTGTATTTCTCCTAAATATTATATGTCAAATTTTCCATTAAGTTCTGTGGCTTTTGTCACAAAAAACTGAAAGTCTTTTAATTCATTAATTATTGGTTTTCTTTTCATTTGGGATTACACTTAACTTTACTGGGTAAATTACAGAATACAATATTCCAAGACCTACAGTCCTTCAACATAGTATCTTCTAGGTCTTACATAATCTTTATTATAGCTCTATCATATTTAAAATGTTTTTTTTCCTTGCTGCTTCCAATATTTTCTATTTGACCTAGGAGCTTCGAAACTTGGCTATATTGCTGCTTAAGTTTTTCTCTTGGCATCTTTCAGGTAGTGATCAGTAGAATTTTTCTACATCTGTTTTTCCTTCCTATTCTAGAACATTAGGGCAATTTCCCTTGATAATTTCTTATAATATTGTATCAAGATTCTTTTTTAATCATAATTTTCAGGTAGCCTGACTATTCTTATATTATGTATCCTCTACTTGTTCTCCAGATCAGTTGTTTTCTGACAAGATGTTTCACTTTTTCTTCTATTTTTTTCTTCTTTTAATTTTGTTTTTGAGTCCTTGGTGTCTTGAACAGAATTAGCTTCCTCTTGCCCAATTTGAGTTTTCAAGGAATTATTTTCTTCCTTAAGTTCTTTAATTCTCTGTTTCCATTTGGTTGGCTTTCTTCTCATAATTTTCTTGATTTTCTTAGATTGCTCTTATGTTTTTTTGTCCTAATTTTTTCCTTGATCTCTCTGATTTTTAAGGTTTTTAAAATTTCTTCCAAGAACTCTTTTTGTGCTTGGGACCATTTAACATTTCTCATTGAAAAGGGAGTGGCTTTTTTAGCTGAATATAAACCCAGATCTTCTCTATCGCTATAGTAATCATCTATGTTTGGGTTCTTTCTCCTTGGCTTACACATTTTTAATTTATTTCTTGTTTTATTTTTTTTAACAACTATTATTAAAATTAAATTGTAGTCCCAAGGTATGGTAAATGATGCCCCAAGTCTCAGGTCTTACTCTTATTTTCTTACTATTTTTTCTTAGGTCTGTCTTGCAGCACAACCTGGGTTCTCCACTCCACTCCTAATCCACAGCTAAAGCCACTAGCTACACTGTCCCACAAATTATCTTGCTCCCTGCAGTCTCTCCAATGGCTGCAAACTACAGCTGTCCTCTCTACCCTGGAATGAAAACCATGGACTCAGCTCACCTGCGAGTGCCCACAGCTAACGGGCTCCCCATCCCCCACTACTGCACTCACCAGCACTCACCTCTCCCTGTAGCCACAGCCAGGGATGCATCTGGTCAGCAGAGCTCTGCTTGGGGTCCCTCAAAAATGGAAAGTCCTTCAGTCTTCTCCTACGCAGCCATCGGAACCCCCACACAGCCTGTGAGATGAAAGTTTCTAAGGATAAAGCTGCCTCTCTACTCAGCTGTCTCCAGGGCTTGTTGTTTGTTGATTCAGCCTAGTCAGCCTGGAAAGGTTTGCACTTCTTTCAGGCTAAACTTCAGGCCCTGGGGGTTGGATCTTTCCTAGGGTCTTTTCAAATTGTCTTAGGAAGACAAGTGCTTTCTTTACCTGGTGTTTATTTCTTTTTTTTTTTATTTTAATTTATTTTTGAAATGTTTGGTTTTCAGCATTGATTTTCACAGGCATTTGAATTAAAAATTTTCTCCCCATTTCCTCCCCCCCCCCACTCCAAGATGGCGTACAT
>JAQQSZ010006622.1:0-13539 GCA_028646595.1 Phalanger gymnotis
GAAAGAGAAGAAATACAAGTGGAAACAAGGATCTTTGAAGTGTACAATCATGAGGCCAGTGGTTACATGATAGGCTATAGGGAAATGGCCCTGTTCAATCATAATGTTGAAAATATGTTTATAATACCATTATAGCTCTTATAGCAAAGGGACCACAGGGAAGTGCCGTTCTCATTTCATAGCAAACTGTATGGCAGGTTTTACAAATTTTACCTCACATGTTCCTCACAACAATTCTGTGAAGTAGATATAATCATCCCTATTTTACAGTTGAGGAAACTGAGGCAGAGGTTGAGTTATAAGCTGGTGGTATCTGTTCAGCTCTTCCTGACTGCAAAGCCAGTATTCTATCTACTGCCCCACCTAGGGGCTTCTCAAGCAGGTAACAGATGTACTAACTCGAAAAGCTAAGGTGAATTGCCTATTATCTCACAGTTAGTAGCTGAGCTGGTATTTGAAACCAGGGCTATACGTGTTTATATAATATTTCTATTGTAATTAGTATAATGATATGTAGTTTCAGGAAAAACCACAGGGGGAGTGGCAAGCGGGGCCACTCCGTGACCATAAGTTAGAGATGTGTGTTCAGGGTAAAGATACTCAATTTCTATTAGCTCTTCTGTGTATCTGTCACATTAGCTCAGTCATTAGTATAGATCTTGGGTCAGGCCCACCTAGATATTCATTAATCTACAAAGTGCAACCATGGAATAAAGACATAGGATAGCCTCATACTACAACTCCCATATAGATAGGGAGAAAATGCAACATTTCCATCAAGGCCTGAATTGGCTTGTTGAGTGTGCTCAAACAAAGAGAAAGTGAAAGACTAGAAGGAGAGCAGTTTCTAAAGGCCCTGGAACACGGGAAGAAATAAAAAGATTGGATATGGGAGACACCAGAGCTTGAGAGTTGAGAAGCAGCAGCTTTGGGACCCAAATAGGGTGGAAAAAAAGAATTCTTGGTCACTAGAAATTGAGAAGCATAATTGGTTTTCCCTAGTCATAACCTTTGGTTTGAAGGTAAAGTAACCCAATATGGACAATAGCAAAAGGAGGTACCAGCCTAGCCCACAGATTACCCACATATTAAGTACTGATGAAACAAAATTCTAGAGAGATGAGGATAGAATTCTAGTCCACTCATCCTTAGCAATGTCATAAGAACTGAATATCAAAGTCAAGACTGGGCAAAATAATTTTAGGCAAGAGGGTACTTAGGGGAATGGAGTAAATATAACTGGTCTTAAGAGCCAGGATAAATGATAAAGAACCATTGTAAAACACTGAATGGTTAACTTTTTCATGTTACTGTATCCCTTGTCTTCACCATTGTTCCCCTGTTATGTTTTATAGTAAATTCCTTTTCAATAACCTAATAAGTCAATATACTTTCACAAGAAAGCAAGGCATATATTGGGAAGGAAGAAAGGAAATCCCTTGTAATCTTCCTCTTAAAAATAACATGGAGAGTGGAGCTTGATATCTTTAGGGGGCACCAGTGAGCATATACCATTCTTGCAGGTTGGGAAACAAAGGGTTGTTTTACATAGGAATACTGTTACACATTATGGCATCACCATCATTTAAGGTTCAATGGAGCATTATCCTTTCAACATCCCACTTTGAATTAGTATCTACCATTTTTGTGTTCTCAATATTTATCTTTTTCTTCCTTTATGGGTTTGAGATATTACTAGTTTTAAAAAGATCATAGATCTCTAAAAATGAGTTTCATACATATTTGAAATATATGTATATACATATATATGTGAAATATATGTATATACATATATATATATACACCCACATGCTATTTAAGTCGCATGTGTACAGAAGATAGAGATGTGTTATAGTCACTTTAAAAATAAACTAGAATTGAAACAATTTTCATATTTAAGATAATGTAAATTCCACACAAAGCAATATCTTACAAACTCAAAACAGTGACAACACAATAAAATTCATATGAAAATTAAATGGAATAGATGCATACTCTAGGTTTAATTTATCTCCTTGTTCTAAGAGCAATGAAACCACAGGGAGTGCTAAAATGCTGAATAAAACTACATTTCTAATAATAGAAAATGTATACTCCTGACAGTCTATCAATTGTTTATTATATACATTAAATAGATGCAATATAATTGAAAATTCAATAAAACATAAATATACTTATGCAGGCACACACTGTTATTATGCCATTGATCTAGGTTCTTTTACAGTTAGTGATAGTCACCTATTCATTTTTTTTATTTGTGCTTCTTCTAAAAGTATATTTTCTCCCATATTAGCATACTGTAATTGATAATGTTCAAAATGTAGCTTTAACTGAGTCAGTATTGGTATTCTACACTGTCAGCATTCAATACAAACTCATACTCTCACACACACACACACACACACACACACAACTATTGTATTACAATAGTAATTTAGCTGTTTTCACCCTGTTAACAAGGCAGTCAGAAAATAATGTGTATTTCCTAAAGAGAAAAAAAATCAAATAAAGTAATCTTAAAGCTAAGAGTGGTAATTCTTTTCAATGTCACAGAAGTGCAAAATGGACATTTGTCTTAGATCAGAAAAGTAAGAAAGTTCCCACCAAAAAAATGACAAAGTAAATTCACATTGTGCTTACACACCAAACTTTGTAAGTTTTCTTTAAATGAAATTCTATTCAGTCCTAGAAATAAAATTGTGCTTTTATTAATTCACAGAGAGTTTCATAAATCTTTATCACTTATTTCACCTTCAAGAATGCCACAATAACTAAATCTCACATTCACATTTTAGCAAAAATATTATTTTCTAGATGGTCATGCTAAATTCATGTTGTATTTTCCCGTGTTACTTAGAAAGCAACAAAAACATCAGTTTATCAAGAAATAATATGTAATAAAATTAATTTAGAAGGTAAGCCCATCTAGATATTTGTTTATGCTTTTTCCCCTGAGAGAACTATTTCATTAAAAAGCTCTTAAGACACATAGGTTGTTCCATTTTCCAAGTATGTATACACACTTACTAAGGCATTGCCAGGTAAGCCTAGTTGACATCTTTAGAAACACAGAGTGGTTTTTGCCCTCACAGACCTTTCTGATGTTAAGAAGTTTTTGATATGTGTTTAACTGATAATGTGATGTACAAAGACAACCCCTTCCCCCATCATCATCATAAAAGAACCATCTAATGAGGCTCTATATAAATCTATTTCATCACCAGGGATTAGTCAGTGTTTGTCACAAGGAGGAAATAACTGCTCTGTGTTTTCCTTACCACCAAAAAAAAAAAAAAAACTAGAAAAGATTGGCCATTTAGAGTCAGGAAATATGCTGTACAAAGCATGTGAAAAGTCCCAGGTGCAAGCTAAAATGGTGTAATAGGTGTACTCAAGTTTATTTTATTTGAATAGATGTCATGAAGGGATACAGGTTTCACAGTAAACTTAATATGTGCTTGTCCATAAATTCACATAAAGAACCTGAAAATACAGAAATAAGCAATATGTGTCCTAATTTGATACTCCAGGAACCAGCTTCCAATGTGTGGTTTTTTCCCCATCTGTTAGGGTAGGAAACTAATCATGATTATTATTTACCCCACTTAATAGAAACATATGACCTGCTATAGTCTAGCTCTCTCATGCTGAGAAAAAACTATCTCTGGGTAAATGCAACTGAGTGAGTGATAGTCCAGCAGGAAACTCACATTCTTGGCGGACAAAGTTACTCCTAATGCTTGTGAACAGAATACAAACAGTAGGAGAGCAGAAATTCCCTAGTTGTTACAGTTGTAACAAAATGAGGGAGGGGGAATAAAGGAGGGAGAAGATGGGTTCTAACAAAAAGCAGTGTTGTTTTGTCTTGAGGAGGGAGGCAAATGGGAGGATCATTCTTCAGCAAATTAACTTTGGGCAGAAAGAGAAGTAACTGTTCCAGACTCCAATTTTCAAATTAATATCCAGCGTTTCCTTCTTAGAACCTGATCCTCATACTAGATCCTTAAGAAACACTTTGATGTTGCTACTGAACAGCCTGACATCAGTTAAGATGTAAGCTGCTACTTTGTGTGTTGATATGCTCCTGAGTGCTCCAAATCAATTTGGCAATTAACTGCTTATGACTTTGGTAGAGTAACCATCTGGCTTTACGTTCTGAGGAGACATTCTGTAAGAATCCTGGAAACCTTTCCCACTAAAATGTGCTCACTGAAATTCCTACTGAAATGTTAATAGAGAGAAAACACAAATGGCTCTGGTCAGTTTGTGAATGATAGACTAACTTGAATTTCTGAGATTCACTCTCTCTTTTTTAAATCTTAAAACTGCCTATGTGTGTAATGCAATATACAATGACATAATACCTGCTTAGTATGCTTAAGCTGCAGTGCTTTTGTCATTTACATGACAGTTTAAAGCTACAAACTCTTGCACCCCCCCCCCCCAAAAAAGCAAAAACAAAACAATCTTCTAGTGCTCTGAGTTTCTAACCAGCACCAGAGTACAGTCATTTCTTCTTGGGTGGGGGGAGGTAGACAGAGAAGAAGATATTAATGGCTTATGAATGGACCTAATAGACAAAATAAAACCAGAAATAATCACAAAAATGAGCCCCAAGTATGCCAACTGTATCTCCTTGGGGTCCATATCTTATGGGTCTGTGAGTCACAGAACAATCTGAAAAACTGAAGTTATAAGACTATTATTTCATCTGCATAGTACAGTATAGCATTTTAAAAAATGATTATCCTAATACGTTAAAGGTATGCTTTAACAGTGATCTGAAACAACATCCTAAATCACAACGTTATTTTGGGTATGCATGCTTCATTTATACTAGATGATTTCAAAACCAGAGCCTATACAGAGGTATTTCATACCAGTGCTGAGTTAATCCCTTGCTTAGAAATTGAGATGACAGTGTATTTGATGATGAGTTAAATATATAAGTTGTTTTAAAGTTAGTGGGTTTTTTTAATCAAAATGCTCTCTTTTAAAGAAAATAATCAACATGCTTTATTTACTCTTAGTGGGCAAAAATATATGGCATGAGTTTCCGAAACTTGTTATGAAACATCTTCAAAAAAAAAAAAAACAAACTCTAATTTCAAGGAAGTTGATAAATTAGGCGTCAATAAACCTATTAGAAAGCAAAGACCAGTCGTACCTTCCAACATCGAGCATATGTGATTGATTCTTCTCTAAGAACTCATTTTATGCCTGAATACTTTAAGACTTCTGACTAAAAACAACAACAAAACAACTCTGGGGTTTCAGCACCTTGCCAGTCCTATTTCCCCTTTCCTCGTTTTCTTTAACATCTACCTCCGAAGACTGGCGACTTATTTAGAACTTACTGAAGTTTCCCAAAGCAAAACAAAACCCAAACCTCTAATTCAGATGCCTCATTTGCGTGGATGCTTATTCAGCTTCTGAGCACACTGCGCATCCTTTTATTAATCGCGAATGCATTTTTGTTCTTGTACCCTGAAGCAATCACACAAGATGAAATCGCATTCAAAAAAACGAAGCCCTTACCTGACAGCAGAAATTGCAGCAGCGCAGCAGGAACAGTCACAGCAGCAGCAGCAGAAGCAGCAGCAGCAGGATGCAACGGGAGCTTGTACTGAGGTGATACCTTTCTCTCTCTCTGTCTTTAAATCATTGTGACAACAAACTGCCCTGTAGCGTTTCCCTCTTCATTCACAAAAGGCTCTCAGAGGCAAAGCAGCCAGGTAGAAACGACTTTCTTACTGGAAGAGGCTGCCTCTCTTCTCAGAAATGACTGGATCCCTCTCTGTGGCTCCCTACACATTTACCCTTCAGATCAATACTGCTCTTTAGCAGCAGCTTGAGCTCAACTGCAGCTGATAGAGTCTAGCCAATTGGTATTGAGGATTCCCTTTTTGTCATCCCCTCCCTCAAAAACACACAGCGTGCCTCTGAAACATTATTTAGTTGTGAAAAGTAATTTAACCCTTTACTTGAAAGATAACCTGCGTCTGTGTGGGTTTCCCCCCCCTTAGCATTCATTTCATATTGCTTTAACTAAATCTTTATGCAACCAAGTAGTTCTCATATGAATTGTTAAACTAGTCCTGTTGCATAGTGTGAAGAACCCAAGCTAAGAAAGTGTTAGCACCTGAGCATAACAGCTAGTGGGCTTGTCTCAGATATCTGCAATCTGAAGATTATTTTAATGTAGTGGCAAAGTCACTTAACTGAAATTCAAGTAACCTGAGTCCTGGTTTAAGCTTTGCCAGTAACCTTAGCCACTAGTCAGAGTTATTTTGACCTTGGACATAGAGCTGGGCCTCAGTTTCCTCATTTGCAAAAGGAGGACTTGTAATTTTCTGCTTTCACATTCTAAGCTGATGAGTAACCTGAATCAGCTGATAATTCTAATATTATCAGTAACTGAAATCAGCTGCTAATTAATCAATTCCCACTGCTCTCTTCGAATACACAGCTGTATGGCTTCAGCTCTTTTTTTTTTAAATTTTGCCATGACCACGGAAGTAGGACAGCTCTTCAATTGGTTATACCAGTTAGTTATACTCTTGCTTATAGATATCTACATAACTATAGGTAACTATTACATATATATGTAGTTAATTTAGATTAACATAAAAATACTCTTTAGGGTGGGAATGTTTTAGCGACTGCATGACTGCATCATTGATTGCAATGAACAATATCACAATTTTTAAAATAATGTTTTTAATAAATGCTCCAAAAGGACAAATTTCTCATAGGAAAAATATGAAGCATTTTACACTGTTGTCTAGGGTGATGCTAATGTGCATTTTTCTTCCCAAAATTGCAAAGATAGTACAATGATTATTTAAGCATGTTCCTTTTAACTCTTTGCCATCTTAATATAATGGGAAGAACACTACAGTTGTAGTCAGAAGATCTGGATTCAAATTCTGACTCTAATTTGCAACCTATTTGACCATATGCAAATAAATGTTTCCTTTCTGTGTTTGTGTGAAATGAAGGAGTTAGATTGGTTACAAACCTATATCCTGTCATTTTCTGTCTATTGTCCAGAAATGCTAGAAGAATCCAAATCATTTTCAGCAGATGTGTGTACATATAATATATGTATGTATAATGTCAAACTATCTGTTACAGTCAAAAGGACAACCTAGTTTCTATGGAATAATTATGAATTGGTATAAAGTTTTTTTTTAATAATGGTATCCTTGATAGTGTATACTCTTTTTTTTTTCCCCAGATATTGTCATCTACTGGGCTAGTATGTCAACATACTCCAAAAAGCAAATGTATCTTTCTATTGCAGAAACCCATTTATTGTTAAATGAGTACAATTAATATGTCTTGCTGAAATATTCAAATCTTTGTTTATTTAATAATAAAAATGCATTAATGTATTTGGTATGTGAAATCCTGTGGAACTTGACAAACTAAAATTGCTTGATTGTGACTAAGGAAACAAAATTATTTCTTTACCTGTCCATCTTGGGAATGAAAGAAGCATCAGAAACTACTGTGGCATTGACTGCTTCATGAACTATATTAATAATAGAGGTTAGGTTAGCTCCACAGTAAAGCATTTGTGTTGTCCACAAAAAAGCAAACACTAGGGAGTATTGAGGTATACAAAATAATCATATTGTATGTAAATTTGTGCTACTGCCCTATGTATAATCTATATTAACTATTTCTTGAAATTATTCATACTACGATTCACAATTGATTCATTCAACAAATATTTATCTTGCACCTCCCAGGAGCCAACAATATGAGGAATGCAAAGATATTATAAATCAAATGTAACAATCCCTGAGAAGGGGTTTGTTGGCCACAAAAAGTACCTGGGGTTTATAGTTCTTCCCAGTTTGAGAAGAGAGGAAACTAAGGCAAGATTAGCCCTGAGAGAGGAAGGCAGACTTTTTTTTGACAACTCTTGAGGAGAGCAAAGATAGACAAAGGGAGAGAGGGTAGTCTTCCCATGGAAGTAGCTGGCATTGCCCACATTTGAATTTCCCTTCTTTAAGATCATGAAAGATGATTTCTAGATAGACAAACTGGTATGTATATGCCTGTAGTTTTTTGTGTGTTTTATTTTCGATCAGGGGCACTTAATCCATTAGCAGGAACTTTGATAGATTACCTCAAGGAGAGATTATTGATGGACTTGAATAGTAAGCATTATATACTAGGAATCATATTCTAGAACTATAGTCAGAATTGTATTCTAGAGTCATCAAATAGTCCATTAAAGTTTTTCTAACTGGGCCATTTAGATAATCAAAAGATTTTGTTTTGATCATAAAACTGCTGTTGGATTCTAGAATGAATAGCAAGCGGGTGAAAAAGTGGGTATGACAACAGTCAAGATATGAGTTAATAAGGGCTTGAAATAGAATGGTAGGGACAGGAATGAAAAATAAGAGATGGATCTGAGAGATGTTTGAAAGAAGAATCTGTAATATGTAGTGACTTATTGGACAGTGGTTATGAGTTAAGAAAATCAAGGATAACTCTGGGATTTTGAGCCTTGGTTATGAGGGTAATTTGTTCATAAACAATTTTTACAAAAGGAGGTGATTTGAGGCAGATATGATGAATTTGATTTTAAATGTATAGAACTTGAGGGATGCATGGGCTGTTTAAGTAGGAGTAATTAATAGGTGTTTTGGAACAAGGCACTGAAACTTGGAGATGTCAGGGTGAGAGATACGGTCTGATCTTGTTTACTCCCTCATCAGCTCTCACCTGGATTAATGCAGGTTAGTCTTGAGTAGCCTGCTTGCTACCATTCTCTCATTCCTCCAGTCTGTCCCACATACAGCTAAAATATTGATCATCTTAAAACACAGGTATTTCCATTGCTTAAGAAGCTTCAGCATCTTCCAATGGCATTTAGGATTATAGTGACCTTTGGTCCAACTGCCCTGCGGCTTCCCTGGGCAGTGGACATAGCCCCTCCGCTGTGGAGATCCTTCTTAGATGATTTAGAATTGTCTAATTAGCAGCCTTACCCTTTTATCCAATGTTATCCCCTCTGCCTTGGAGCCACCCCTACCCCCGATT
The DNA here is from genome assembly GCA_028646595.1 of Phalanger gymnotis. Lineage (NCBI taxonomy): Eukaryota > Metazoa > Chordata > Mammalia > Diprotodontia > Phalangeridae > Phalanger > Phalanger gymnotis. The sequence goes on from JAQQSZ010006622.1 coordinate 9,064, forward strand.
CATTATCAGGCCCCAGCCATGATTAACCCCAACTAAGGCTCAGGGAAAGAGGGGATTGATGACCTTGACTGTCTTTTGGTCCATATATACTTCTTTCCCTTCTCTCCCTGACCCCCAGTATGGATAAATCTCTTATATTTTCCCACCAGACAATCAATATGGAAGCCTGGAGCCTCTACCAAAACCTGCTTGCTTTACCAGTGACACTGGCCTGATGTTTGGCCCTGCCATTTATAAACTAATGAAATCTTTGCACTGCACAGGTGTATAAACCTTCTAGAAGCCACATCTACCTCCTGAGGTTCATTTTAGGGAGAAGAGAAAGCAAGGGCTAGATACCTGAACTCCTTCTCCCAAGGAGACTAACTACCTGTTTCTTTAACTAATGCCAGGGATTTGTCCTGACACTAGTGTTATTCAGTTCCCCTCTCCACTCACTCCCCTCACCCACCCCACCCCCCATCTCATAAACAGCCAGGAGGAGTGGGAAAAGGGGAAAATACTAATGTCTCTGTCTAACATTTAAAAACCTTCATGGATTACCTCCAATGTATTGTTAGGCTGTTAGGAATGTTGAGTCATACATTTAGACCTTAAAGGCCATTTAGTACAAGTCTATCATTTTATAGATATAGATTTGAGCCTTAGGGAGGATAAGTGATTTGCCTAAGGTCACACAGAGATTTGCCCCCAGGTCTTCTGATTCTAATATTTTTTCCACCTTATCAAAACTTCATATCACTCTCCCTTTACACATTTTGCTTGCCAGAAAAACAACAAAGCTTGCATCCATTATTTCCTGTAAATGACATTTTTCAAGGCTTAACTGAGGTACCACCTCCTTTAAGAGGTTCCAGATTTTCTTTCTACTCCTCTTCTCCTCCCATTGAAAAGACAAAAAATACAAAACTCATTGCAAATAAGAAGTCATGCAAAACAAATTTCCATAGTAGCCATATTCTTAAAAAAAGATTCAATCTGCGTTCTTCTTTTGAAACCATCCACTTCATTATTTCACACAATACTATTCTGTTGCATTCATATAACATAATTCATTCATCCATTCTTCAAGTTTTAGGCATCACCTCAGTTTCCAATTCTTTGACCAAACAAAAAGCTTCTATAAATAAATTTGTACATATGGGCACTTTTCCTTTTTCTTTGCTATATTTGGGGTATAGACCTATAGAAGTATTGCTGAGTCAAAGTCAGTTTAATAGCTTTTTGGCAATAGTCCCAAATTGCTTTCCAGAATGGCTGGACTGATTCACAGCTCCACCAAAAGTGTTGGTATACCAATTATCCCACATCCCTGCCAGCATTTGCCATTTTCCTTTTCTGTCATCAGACTATCTACCATAAGGTAGTGCCTCAGAGTTGTTTCACTTTCTATTTCTCTAATTATTAGTGATTTAGAACATTTCATATGATTTTTGATAGCTTGGATTTCTTCCTCTGAAAACTGTCCATTTCTCTTGACCATTTATCATTTGGGGAATGGCTCTTATTCTTATTAATTTCACTCAATTCCCTATAGATTTCAGGGATAAAACTTTTATTAGAAAAACTTGCTGCAAAGATTCCCCCCCAGACAGACAGACAGACACACACACACACACACACACACACATACACACACACTTTCCTGCTTTTCTTTTTGTGCAAAACCTTTTTCAACTCTATGTAATCAAAATTATCCATTTTACCTCCTGTGTACCTGTCTCTTATTTGGTCAGATTCCAGTGATTAGTGCTCTCTCCCTATTAGTGAAATTATTTCTTTATGTATTTTCTATTTATCTGTGTATATTTACATCTATATACTTGAAGTACAATGTGAGTTGCCAGTGGACAGGGACTTTCCTCTTTTGTAATTGTAACCCCTAAGATTAGCACAGACCTGTGACTCTGTAACATATAATAGGTATTAGGTGCTTTGTTGAATTTAGCTGAATTGAATTGCATATTAATATATTTCACTGGTTGTGACTTTAAAATTCTAATGTATTAAAACTAGTTGGTAAGAGTGTTTATTTGCATTTGTATGAGAATCTTCCTCATCTAGAGTTCCCTATAAGAAGGAAACCGTAAGTCTGGTCTAGTTTATCAGGCATGAATACATTGAAATCCCAATTATCCATTTTTTAATGCATCCAGTATTTATTCACAACATAATACTTGCATTCAAAAGACATTAAAGATACTTTCTTCCCCATAGTGTTTTGTATTACATTATTCCAAGTGACATTTTTCTTTCTTTTTTTGTCATTCTTTTTTTAAAACTTTTTTTTTAGAGGGGGAAGGCAGGGCAGCTGGGGTTAAGTGACTTGCCCAAGGTCACACAGCTAGTACATGTGTCAAGTGTCTGAGGTTGGATTTGAACTCAAGTCTTCCTGACTCCAGGGTCGGTGCTATACTCACTGCGCCACCTAGCTGCCCCTCAAGTGACACTTTTCTACAAGTGAAATTCATGGAAAATCAAGTTGTCCCAGGAATGCTTCCTTATCAGGAGCAATGGACAATTTAGAACTAGAAAGTTCAGGTAAATAATTATTTTACTAAAAAAAATAAGGTACAGCGAATAGAACTTCCTTCCACCATTGGTACTCAGTGAACCCCAGGTGAAAGCAGCTTACTGAAAATATTTCTTGGCATCTGAGAGGACCAGTAGATAGGGGAATCTTTATATGTCCCTCACCTGAAGGTTCCATGGTTGGATTTCAGTTCAGTCTACTTTGGATGAGAGAGTTATCTAGGTATGTATCATGACTCCTTTGTCTATAACAATCCATCACTAACCTGCTTTCTAGTAACCTGGGCAGCAAAAGCTGCAATGTCAGTCACATATCATAACAATCCCCAATCCTACAGTGTTCAAATTCAACAAAGCAGCCTATAAAACCAGGAACAAAGGTATTTTTCCTTTAGGACACTATTTATAATAACTGTGACTGAAACTCCGGATGTTGGATACTGAACTTAGAACTAGAATTAAATGTAGCATACTTGGACTTTATATTAACTGTGTTTCTGGAGTCCTTCCCCTGTTTGCCACAATTGGTGACCCTGTCTATCCACATTATAAAGGCAAAGAATCAGAGGCTGAGTTGTGGTAGGGCAAAATGCAGTCATGTGCAATAATGTGCCTGTTACCAACAGAGATAGAGCTGTTCCCTATGTATAGTCTGGTGAAAAGGTAGGGCAGACCCTCACAGTTAGAGATATCTAAAGGGGAAAGTTCTCTCTAAAGAGCATATGATGACTATATACCCACCCCACCATTCAAGGGGTTCTTCAGACACAATGAAAAGGTATGGACATTTCATGACCTACTGTATAGATAGGAGCTTGTTAGACTGCAGACAGAGTGAATGCAGGACATTTTCCCCTAGGATTACTGAATGGGCCTTTTAAAGCCCGTGATATCTGGATTCAATGGAAGGAGTGCTCTAATCAAAAGATTTGATTGGGACTTCTTTATTGCCTCAGATCAGAAAGAACTGGTGCCCACCCACAATAGACATTAAGAGTAACTTTAATAATAATCCCTAATATTAGTCCATCATCGTTTTAAAAGTTCATTCAGTTTTAATGCCTATGACCTCGTTTGATCCTCACAAGAACCTTGCTGTTATTCTGTTTCCATTTTTTTAAGTTTACAGAATGATATATATTCCCATTTATTTTTATGATACCCCAGTGAAGTAGGTACCACAGTTATTACTAATCTCATTTTACATATGAAGAAAGTGAAGCTTGGATGGCTTGTATCTTGTTCGTGGGCATATATCTAGTAAAGCGGGATTTGACATCAGATCTTCCCTTCTCCAGAGGTCCAGCACTCTGTTGTGAGGATAACATGAAATAATATTTGTAAAGCACTTAGCATACGTAATACCTGGCACATACCAGGTATGCTACATAAATACTTCTTCTTTTCTCATCCCTTTGCTGTGTGCGGCAATGTGAAAGGGGATAGAAGTAGCTGTTTTGAAAATATAAATTTTTTTCTGATACAAACTAGTTTGACATGTTGAACTAGCTACAACTCAAATCATATTCTAGCCAGAACGACATATTAATTTGTCTGCTAGGTATCAAGTACATGTCTGTTGTCTCATAGATAGGTGTTTGAAGAAGTTTTCAATTCATTTTATACCAAACTTCATAAGGGCCAATATATCATAGGTCTTGTTAATTCTAATTGATGAGGTCTCCTGGCTGTCAGAACAATGATCTTGACATAGTAGATTTTCACAAGAGTTTGAATTACAAATTTTCTCCCCATTTCTACCCTCCCCCCCACTCCAAGATGGCTTATATTCTGGTTGCCCTGTTCCCCAGTCAGCCCTCCCTTCTGTCACCCTACCCCCCTCCCATCCCCTCTTCCCTTCCTTTCTTGTAGGGCAAGATAAATTTCTACGCCCCATTGCCTGTGTATCTTATTTTCTAGTTCATGCAAAAAACATTTTTTTTT
>JAQQSZ010006623.1:0-13538 GCA_028646595.1 Phalanger gymnotis
ATGTGGCCCATGTTGAATTGCTTGACTTCTTAAGGAGGGTGGGTGGGAAGGGAAGAGGGGAGAGAATTTAGAACTCAAAGTTTTAAAAAATAGATGTTCAAAAACAAAAACAAAAAAGTTTTTGCATGCAACTAGAAAATAAGATACACAGGCAATGGGGCATAGAAATTTATCTTGCCCTATAAGAAAGAAAGGGAAAAAGGGATGGGAGGGCTGACTGGGGAACAGGACAACCAGAATATATGCCATCTTGGAGTGGGGGGAAGGGTAGAAATGGGGAGAAAATGTGTAATTCAAACTCCTGTGAAAATCAACGTTGAAAACTAAATATATTAAATAATTTTAAAAAATTTTAAAAAAAAAGAATCACCTAAAATGGACAGGAATGGATGAATTGTGGATTTGTCCCTCTGGAAGAAGTACCCATAGTGATAAGATCAGAGATTCATTAGACTATTTCTGAAAGAAAAAAAAACTGCGTGCTATGTTTAAAGAGGAACTTGCATTAATGAGTTAAAGAAAGCAGAGGGATATCATTGAAGCTTCAAATATTCCCAGGTCAGGAAAGTTAAGGAAAAGAGATATTGTATATTCAAGAAGTTCCATAGATCAAAGAGTTGAAAATGTTCCTTTAATTTAGTACAAGTGCAGAGGGAAATTTTCTTAATTATCAAGTATGCTCATCACAGACGTTAGGATCTGTCAATCAATCTAAACGAAATGCCAATAAACAAGAATGAAAGGGTAGCAACAGAATGCAGAAACTTCTTCAGTCTTCCTCTGCCCCTCAAATTCACATCGTACAACTGTACAAATAAACAAGGTGAAAGAGTGTCACTTCCACATTTGTCCTTCAGAGAGCCACATTCTGATTGCATCAAGCTCAGCAGCGTTGTGGATGACAAAGCTCATTTGGATCACGGCCTCTTTCCTGCATTTCCTGATTCTCCCCAGTTCCTAGTGGTCTCTCCTTGATGAAATCACATTGTGTTTATTTATCTGGGTAGATGTTGTTTCACACACACACACACCCCCATCTTCTTGGCCCCAAGTAAGATGCATAAGTTCTGAGAAGGGACAGGCTTCTGTTGCTGTCCTTGTATAGCCCAGTGCCTAACATAAATGCTTAAAAAACAATTGAATAATTCACTGTTACTGTTCAGTTCTTATCAGTGGTATCAAACTCTTTATCACCCCATTTGGGGTTTTCTTAGAACAGATACTGGAGCAGTTTGCCATTTCCTTCTCCGGATCATTTTACAGATGAGGAAACCGAGGCAAACAGGGTTAAATGACTTGCCCAGAGTCACACAGCTAATAAGTGTCTGAGGCCAGATTTGAACTCTGGAAGATAAGTCTTCCTACCTCCAGGTCCTGGCACTATCCACTGCACCACCTAGCTGCCCATATTGATGCACTAAAAAGAGGTAAGCATTAAGCTCTAATAATTAAACATTTTACTAAGCCTCCTTTATGCTACTGGCATTGTAGACACAAAGATAAAAACAGCTTCTGCTCTCAATGAGCTTACACTCTGCCTGAGGAAAACAACATGGATAACAGATAAATAAATACAAAGTAAACACAAAGTAATTTTTGAGTAGCAGAGTGGGAAGAATGTTAAAATATGTGCACACAATTTGTAACAAACAGAAAATGAAAGTAATTGATACAAACATACTTTGAAATGTATAAATGTCATAAAAAAATGAAGCACATTACTATTCATGGATGCCAAGGATTTGTAAAAGATGGTGAGAAAAATTCTGCGAATACTTAGCTAGCTTTTGTAACTAAAAAAGATGAAGCAGCCCTAAAACATGTTAAATTGTGCACAGAAATGAGTCAGATACCAAAGTACTTCATGGCAGGTCAGCCACTGTCGATTAGGAAACAGTCACTGCAGCTTTATTTTGACTTCCAGAAATGTCTCCTATTTTCCAAACATCCTGGTTATATAGAGAGTGGCTAATTTCCAGGCTCTCTCCTTGATTAAAATAATAATAATGAGTCAAAAGAAATCGGATCTATCCCTGATTGATTCACTTGCACATTAACTCATCAAAATCTTTTAACTCAATCTCCGCACCCCCCAAGAAATGTGCCTTTTTTTCCTACCAAAAAAAAAGGAACTGAATTTTACCTTTCCACCTTGCAACTGCCACCTAGTTTCAGTTCCACAGAACAAAATGCCCCTCCTAGAAATAGCTTGTAACTTCTTAATTCACCAGTATGCTGCTGACTCTAGCCTTGACTGACACCACTCTCCCCTCTGACTGGAAAGAGGAGTACCAAACTCCTCCCAATGCCTTTCTTTATAGAGGGCACAACTAGATGCTTAAGTCACTCTAATTTGCAACTGCTGTTCTGCCTTGTTTCAACCTCACAGAACGAGATGCCCCCATGCCAGATAGTCCCTGGTGTCCCTTCTCCTCCCCACCCGTAGCTTTCTTGACTCTTTTAATGTATTTTCTCCCCCTTTAGATTATAAGCTCCATAAAGGCAGAGACTGTCTTCCTTATTAATTGTATGCCCAGAGCTAGCATGTAGTAGGAGCTTGACAAATGTTTATTGAAAATATAAGCCTCAGTGGTAGCAAAAAAAAAAGGAAGCTGTATGGAAATCTATTCCTTAATGGAATGGATTAGAATATATCCAATGCCTACATTCTTATCACAACATAAGAAATAACCAATATGAGGAATTTAAAGAAACAAAAGAAGACAATGATTAATTAATTCAGCATGAAGACATAAGTCAAAAAACCCAAAATATAAAATGACTATAATCATGTAAATCAAAAGAATACTAAAACTAAACTCAGATTAAATGCACTGACCAATCTCTGTCAAAGAGAAGACACAATATGAAGCTTCCTTCCTCTGAGTATAGAGTTGGGGACACTATGGAGTATTTCGTATGCTGTGTGACACAATATAGGAGGACTATGCCCTCCTTCTTCTTGGCCACAACAACTCTCTGTACAGTCAAAAAAAATGCATTCTTTCTTGGCCACTTCATCATACTGCAAACTCATGCTAAGTTTGTGGGCCACCAAAACCCTCAGATCTTTTTCTAAGCTATCTAGCTATACGTTTTCCCATCTTTTACTTAAGATGTTTCTTGTGAAGAAATGAGACCTATTATATGGCCTTTGCCAAAATAGTAGCTGTTTCAACCAAAGATGGGCTCTATCTACTCTCTTCCTGCTGGTCCTGCATACCCACGGCAGCAACATGACAGCTGTCCTTATAATGGGCATTACAGGGAGAGACCCAGCTAGAAAGGACCATGCAGAAAGGATAATCTCTAATCCTGAATCAATCTTGTATAGTTTTTGAATCACCAGCAGATTATGAGTTTGAAGACTTAGGCTCAAAATCCTTCTTCTGTCGTTTCCAAACTCTGTAACCTTGGCCAAATGATTTCACTGCTCTGGATCTCACCTTCTTTCACCTGTATAAATGTGGGTTAGTAGAGGAGATCTAAATTCCTTTCCAGCACTACGTCTATTATTCTCTAATTCATCTACCATTAAGGAGTTAATCAGGAACAAGAAACCAATGAAAAGCAATTTCATTATGTGAAGGACACAATCATTTTTATAATGATCAGGGAAGGTTTTCTCTATACCACAGAAGGCGGAGTTTGTGATTAGTTTTATCAAGGCCATCACATCCCTTCTTAAATATTGCTACTTGTCAATCTGCCCTCCAAAAGCCACCATCCAAACTATTTGCTCCTGACAGCCTTAAACATTTCAATGAATTCAGGATAAATCCCCCCTTCAGCTGGTTTGGTGAAATGTTTCTTAGACAGCCCAGCTTACCTCCTACACAGTCAAAGTTTCAAAGAGGGCTGTAGAGAGAATGACAGCTGCTTGAATTCTGAACTACAAATTAAAATAAATGCTATGGGAAGGGAAGAAAACATACACATGCCACAAGAATCAAATCTTCCAAGATTTTTTTCTTCTGCTACTAAATTTTAATTACATTCCATGAACTTCTTTTCATCATGGAAGGAGTTGATATTTATGGTTTTGAAAAGAGTTCAGTGAGATTCCTTTTTTTTTCTTTTGAAAAAGGAAAACAAAAAAAGCTCATCCCACATGGAGAGGTTCAGTCAAGAACATGCACAGTGTTGTCGTACCCCGTGTGACTTGGGTTTTGTGGCTCACAGAGACAAAGCCTCACAGAAGGCCTCTGGTGAGCTTCTAAGGCAAAAGAATCATGGAAGCACCAGGACACCATTTTAACAGCAGAATTCCTAGCTGCAGCTTAGAATTCACTTGGCTTGTTACTCCAAAAGCAAACTGAGAAAGAGCTAGATTTCACTGCCTGGGTGGATTTGGGGTTTCAGCAAGGTGGATTCTGTCTCCACTGATCAAGGCTAAAGCCCTCTTTTGTTGTTCAATTGCTTTCGAGTTGGACTCTTCATGACGCCATTTTGGATTTTCTTGGCAAAGATACTGGAATAATTTTTCATTTCCTTCTCCAGCTCGTTTGACAGATGAGGAACCTAAGGCAAATGGGGTTAAGCAACTTGCCAAGGGTCATATAGCTAGTGAATTTCTGAGGGTGGATTTGAACTCATGGAAGATGAGTCTTCCTAACTCCAGGCCTGGCATTCTATCCACCGTGCCATCTAGCTGCCCTTAAAGCCCTCTGTGACCCCTCATTTTGGGATCTGTGTTTTCGTAGGACCATAAATTTAGTGCTGGAAGGGATCTCAGTTCATCTACTCCAGAGGTGTCAAACATCATGGCCTGAAAAAGCACTGTCTAAGGGAACCAGATTAAAATGTTGGGAAATATTTGACAAAAGAAAAAGTACAACAGAACACAGGAAACCACATTTCTAAGTCAATATTCCTGCCAGAGGGATCTTCAGGTACTATTTAGTGGCCCTACTTCCATTTGAGTTCGACACCACTGATATCTGGTCCAATTCCCCACTTTTACAGAGGAGGCAATTGAGGCAGAAAGTAATTACATGGTGTAATGGTAATCAGGGTGAGACTTTTTTTTTTTTTACTGTTTTCTCTTTTTGAGTGCTAAGGCACCTTGGAGATCAGTCCTAACCCCCTCATTTTGTGGAGACTCATTGAGATGACTGGCCCAGGGTCATGCATATTTAAGTAAGCAACACAGCTGGGATTTGATCCCAGGACCTCTAACTCCAAATCTATTGCTCTTTCCATTATACCAAACTACTAAGCTAACTACTGCCAACTCTATAATGGTGAACCCATTCACAGAGTAATAAATCTATTTTGTTTTCCAAAGGGATTTTAAGATGCCTTAGTGTAGAAGAAGTGAATGTATTACACTAGAGAGGTATGCTAGTCAATGGCTGAGAGATAGGGAGAACGGGCAGGAAATAGCCATAAGACACTCTAGTAAACTCTCTACTTCCTTAACTCTAGGCAATCAACAAAGAACAAATCAAACTAATTTGTAGCATTTGCTGATTTTCAAGGTATACACGCTCACAAAGAAAATATATCAGCCCTATGGGTCAAGCTGGCTCTAACAGAGCCCAGAACTAGACCTTGTATCTCTAAGCCTCTACCAAAAAAAAAAAAAGGAAGGGGGCTGGGACAGAGAATGAGGAGCCAGAGGGAGAGACAAAAGCTTCTCTGTTTACTGTGGCACTTATATGACATATTAAAGGATGATTCTAAGAAGACATTTTAATATGTTATTTGTAGAATTACTGGAACCCGAACGGTCAATCCCAATGTCATTTTCCCACTCTTTATCTATGGGTTATAAGGTCCTGACAATGTTTTAGGGAATGCAAAGACCCATTGGCCAGGGCAGGCTCTTTTCATGAATCGGTTTCCAAAGGATTCCCTTTGCAGATGGAGGCTGACACACCCATAAATAGCATGAAAGGATGCATATGTCAGTGATTTCTACCACCAGAATTAATGGCTTTTAAGATGTCAAACTGTGTTCGAGATATGTCCATGCAAAAATGTGTTACGATGGGAGGGAGAAAAAGTTTCCTTATGAACAGATTTTTTTGAAAAGGATGGTGCTCTTTTACCAGAAGTGATGAGCTCTTAGATATCAGCTCCATCTCGTTCTGTAAGGCACTATTTCCACTAACACGTATAATGTTGATACTCATATATTCCTGAACTTATCTTCCAAGTAGTCGGAAAAGCCAGTGCAATAAGAAGGCTGAAATTAGAAAAGTGTGCATGTATGTGTTGGGAGGGGCTGGGGAAATATCCCATCATCAGGGGTTACCAGAGAAGCAAGTAATGTCCAAATAACTAAGGACTTGGAGACAAACACTCACAAGCCATTTGACACTGGGTCACGTAATCAGGTTTCCTGATCCATACAATGGGAACAATTATGTTTGCAATACCTACTTCATAGGATTTTATGTAATGGGTTAGATAAACGTGAGCTATAATTATCATTATCATTCCCTAAAGCTGCTGAATAACTGCAGATTCAAGAAAAGGTCTGTGGAAAAAGTAATGCGATTACGAATTTAAAATGTTCACAATTTTACTTATTGCCCTTATAAAGAATATTTGGTATTTCGGCCTTCACTAGGGGAAAAATCTATCTGGTTATTGGAAAAACTGAATCCCCTATATTGACTAGTCACTTTTGAGTGATCAGTTCTGCTTTCGTTCTCTCTGATCTATAAACGAACAACTGTCAGTTCATCTCTTCTCTATTTTCAATGACGACGCACCCACACCAAGCTGCTATTACTTCACACCTATGTTCCTCTTCTAGTCTTTTGGGAGATCTCTCTGAATCCAGGTTGCCGTCCAAAATTAATCCTGGATAGACTTGCAAGAAAAAGGATTTCTTACCTATGGGCCTTCCATCATACACTACACCACTCAAGAGTCTTCAGTGATTCCCTATTGCCTCTAAGAATAAATACAAACACCTCAACCTCTGTAATCTGGTTACAATCTATCTTCTAGAAATGCCACACATTACTCCCCTACAAATACTCTGGGTTCCAGCCAAACTGGGCAACCATTCGTTCCTAACATCCAACGTTGCATCTCTTGCCACTGTGAATCTGCCAAGTCTAGAATACATTCCTTCTTTATTTCTACCTCATAGCATCCTCATCTTATTTCAAGTCTCAGCTCAGGCACCTAGCTCCTTTGGAAAACCTTCCCAGATCTGGCTAGTGACCACTGCCTCTTTGTTCTCTTCCTCCTCTAATGATTTTGTGTTTCCTCATAGAGTTTAACTCTCCTCAGTGCAACGTCAGCTCCCTGAAGGCAGAAATGGTTTCACCCTGCACAAAGTCAGCATCTGATGTCTGAACGGAAGATGTTTCTGTTTTTGCCACCCTCAAGCCCAGTGTTGTACAAGTATCAGGAGGGCAGTGATTGTGTGAGGTCTTTCTTCTCTAAATATATTTATATGTAGTCTTCTCGTGCTCAACCTGTGGTAGGGCATCCCGAGCTCACATGGGTCCGATCAGCCATAGTGACACACACTGAAACCTGACTCTTGCACAGTGATGTCATTTTGGTCCTCTTCGAGAACAAAGGACAACAACAATACATAGTAAAAAAAAAAAAGCAGAAGACACCAAATTCTTAATGTTAAAGTCTTATTCTCTAAGTAAACAAAATAAGCTCTGTTATTTTCCTTAGTTCTGGTATTACTAAGATAATTAGACGAAAAACATTGCTTTGGTCCACCTTAGACATGTAAGGAAGTGCCAGTCACTGTGCTACCACAGTTTCCTAATTATTCCAATTTCTCATTCATAATTTACCTGAAAAAAAAAGAGCGCCATGCCTTAAAAATACATTTTTGTTCTTATGTAGCACATAGTAGCAGTTGAATAAAGGCTTGCTGATTGAGTCAATGGAATTAGTCCACAGAGATCACCTGAGCATGCGCCATTTGCAATTCTAGAATTATAGAAAATGATTTATATCAGAACAGAATCACACAACAAATACAAAGAAAATGTCCATGACCCCCGGAAGGAATGAGCTCTTCCTGGCTGTAGAATATATTAAAAAGTATTCATTTGCGGGGCAGAGTCTAACCCTAAATGCGCACATAGTAGGCACTTAATAAATATTTATCAAATTGAATTGAATTAGTTCTGCTCTTTGGGGTCACACAGAGCAAATGTAATCTACCTTCTAGTTGACTGCCATTAAAATACTTGAAAACCTAGAAGGCCACATATGGTGTTGAAACCACAGGTTCCTCAGCTCTGGTTTAAACTAAATGATCTCTAGGGTTTATTCAGCTCCAAAATTCTATGATTCTAATAATCAGTACAAATGAGGATAAGCACCCTGAATTCTACAATGAGTGTTTAAGCAATATACTGTGAGGTATAAGATGGTAACAAAACCACACTCACTAATTTCTTGTTATGTTTACATAACATTTGGTAACGTTTACAGAGAGACGGAATTTATTTCAAAAAACAGAAGCAGTGTTTTTTCCCTCTTCCCCCACCTTTGGATGAGACAGTGGATAGAGTGAGTTCTAGACCTGGATTCAAGAAAACTGGGGTTCAACTCCCATCTCTATCATTCACCAGCTACATGACCTGGGACGAGTCAACTGAACTTCAGGCAGCTCCCTAGGACTTAGCTACTAAGTCACAGACAGGTCGAAATCTGCCCAGGTGAAGAAGTTTTCCCTCATTGATAAGATCATAGATTCTTTAGGAATCTGTGATTTATGTGGCTGAAACAGAAGCAAAAAACTCAATCCACCTCCATTAGTCATTTGAATTCCCTAGGTATTGGGGAGACTTGCAAAGGAATACTACATTGCAGCTTATACCTTAAAGGAACGAGTTGTATGGATATGCATTTGTGGTATGCACAAACATTACATGCATATGAAATTTTCTTCTGGTCCTGTCACCTCTAGTTAAAAACAAAAGATTACTGGTCTTTTTTTTTTTTTTAAATCATCTCTCTGTTAGTGGCTCATATGCTGCCAACATCTATTTGGGTGGCTCCATAAATACTATTTTACAATAATAGATTGAATCAATTTCTCCTCTGCTCTGGATTTTGGGACAATAGCAAGTGCTGTATCAAACTGAACTAGATGTCTATGGAAAGGGGGATTTGATTCAATTCAGCCAGAATTGGGCATCAAATTTAAGCCAGGAATTATGCCAGATGCCATGGGATTCCAACACCAAAAAAAAAAATGAAATCTCAGTCCCTACAAGGGGCTTAGATTCTACTGGAAAAGATAAATAAATACAAAAGCTTTGCAAAGTTACTGTTTACATTTATAACGCTTATATTTATATTATAAAATAAACAATGTATTTAAATCCTAACACAAAGTTTATTACTAAAAAAAAATTCAAGAATTGGAGTGGAACAGTAACAAATGGTGCAGTTGGAAGAGGTACTGGCCAAGAAGTGGCACTTGAGCAGTCTTGAAGGGACCCAGGTAGAGATGAGAAAGAACAGCATCACAGGCAGTGGGCACAGCCAACAGAAATGCATGGAGGTAGTATATAGAATGTTCTATATGGGGAACAGTGAGCAGACCGCTTTGGCTAGAATGTAGAAAGTATGAGGAGCAGTGGTAGTCTATCGATCTAGCAAAGCAGTTAGGAGTCAGACTGTAAAGGTTTAAATGCCAAAGAGGGATATGTCTTTTATCCCAGATAAAACAAGGAGCCACTGAAGCTTCATGAGCAGGGGAATAAAAAAAAGAATAAAATATAAGTGATTTCACTAAAGATTTAATAACTGCTACCCTATGGTATGTACAAGGTCTCTCTCAAGAACTCTGGAATTGATTGTGTAACATGGGAGACACTGGCACAGAACCACTCAGCATGGCACGCCTACATCAGAGAAGGTGCTCTGTGAGCAAAGCAAAACTGAAACAGCTCAAAGGAAACACAGGATGTGCAATTTTGGAGTATTCACCCAAACATTCACACCTACTACTTGTGCCTGACCTGTGGTAGAGCATGCTGAGCTCATATTGGTTTGATCAGCCACAGTCAGATACACTGAATCTTGGCTAAAGCACAGTGATGTCATTTTGGTCCTCTTCAGGAACAGAGGGCAACCAACCAACCAACCAGCTATGGTAAATATACTTAATTATGGTAACAGAGGTCACATTAGCCAGCAATAAAAATCTCTGGGCTAGTCACAATATTCCCTAAATTCTTGATAATCACCTAATCTCCATTTACAAAGATAATCAATATTCTATCAGTAAGTGCCATAAATTAATATTCAAACATCCATTAAGAATCCTCACCAAAGAGAGAGAAACAGTTTCTTTGGCCCAACCAAGTTGTTGGACACCATTTTTTAAATATAAAAGTTCTGGATACAAGAATAAAAATCATAACTACCCCCATTTTTTTCTTTTCCATTTAAAATTGTTTCTGTTCTTTTTCATAGAAAGCCAAAATCATACTGAAGCTTATATGGAAAAACAAATTGGCAAGATGGCTAAGGGGCATGGTTAAAAAGAAAACTGATGAAGGGGGTCATAAACTACTCAGCTGTCAAACAAGCAATAAAACCATCTGTTACGGGGAGAAATAGATCAATGGATAGAAATTGATATACCAGACACCAACTAAATATGTAAAAAAAAAATCATTGCTTGACAAGTTTTGGAAAATAAAAATTACAGAAAAGATTTATTATTTAACAAATGCATTTAGGAAAATCACACATCACTTTGACAGCGAAGGAGTCTGGACCCATACTTTGTGTCATATATTCAAGTTAATTAAAATTAAATAGTAGAAAATGGAACACATTCTCGATTGTTGAGGGGTGATGAATTTTTTTGAAATTCAAGAACAGAAGAAATTATTAGGAACAAGGTAGATTTGCCAAAATGTATTTCTTTTTTAACTTCACACAAATATAGTTAGATAAAAAAGAAAGAATGCTTGAGAAAAGTATTTGCGGCAAAGTTTGATAAATAAAAACTTGATATTTAAAATACTTAAGGAATAATTAAAACCTCAGTATTTACAACTAATAGTTGAAATACATGAAGAGAATTTTTGAAAGAGGAAAAATAATTTATTAATAGGCACTTGAAAAAATGTTCCACTTCATCACTATACTTAAAGAGATGAAAATGAAGAGAATTTCAATATATCATCTCAAATCCATCAAATTGGCAAAAAATAGTATCAATAGAACTCAATGGCAGGATTGAAAAAAATTAGGTATACGTATTTAAAGTTGGTGTCATAAATTCTAGACTCTGGAGAGCAATACGGCTATACAAAGTTAAACCAATGAAAGTGATTGTACCCTTTGACTTAATATATCTATTATTAGAAATATGATCTGTCAATGTTATCAGAAATAACAACAAAGAAAAATGTCTTTCCCTAAGTGCATTATAGATAATTGCAAGTAAAGTCAACAAGCACTTATTAAGTGCTTACCATGTGCCAAGAACTAAGGTGAGTGCTGAGAATACAGACGTGATCTCTGCCTCCCAGGGGCTTACGTTCTAACTGAGGAAACACATCAACCATATTTATATAAATACACTATGTAAATTGGAGGCAATCTCAGAGAGAAGGCAGGAATGGGCTATGGGAAAGGCTTCTTAAAGAACGTAGGATTTTAGCTGATTTTTGAAGGAAGCCAGAGAAGCCAGGAAGTTGAGATAAGGAACAAGAGCTTTCTAGACATAAAGGACAGACAGTTAAAAGACAAATAGTCAAGAGATAGAATGTTGTTTGAAAGGAAACCGCCAAAAAGTCAGCGTCACTGGATCATAGAATCCGTGGAAAGGAGTAATGCATAAGAAAAATGGAAAGGTTGGAACCTATCAGCCTTGGTAAGCCACCTCATCACTACTCTCTGCCTCTCCTGATAGGAGGATGGGGACATAAACTCCAAACCTCCACTTAAGGAGAGAGATCAGCTAGCACATTTCATTTCTCACTTGTATGTACTACTTTGAGACTTCTCTGACTGACTGCTTCATCATACCCACCATGTTGGGGTACCAACCCTACACTTCCTGCTTTCTTTAGCATGTTGTCTTCCTACATTTGGCTGTAAGTTCCTTGAGGGCAGGGACTGTCTTTCTCTTTTCGTATTTGCTTCCCTAGCACTTAGCACAGAGGATGGCACACAGTAAGCACTTAATAAATGTTAATTGACTTAACTGACTAGGAAGTCTCCAGAAAGTAAAGGACTTTAAAAGCAAGCCAGAAGATCTTCTATTTGACCCAGGAGATAGTACAGAGCTACTGCAGTTTACTAAGCAGCAGAACAACATGGTCAGATCTGGTTTTTAGGAGGATCACTTTGCAGCTGGGTGGGAGATGGCTTGGAGCAGAGAAACCAATAAGAAAGCTCTTGTAGTAGTCTAGGCGTGAGGTGATGAGTTCCTTTACTAGGGTGGCAGCTGTCTGAGTAGCAACAGCATTTATATAATATTTACCACGTAAATATTATATAACCACTGTGCTAAGTACTTTGCAAATATTATTTCATTTAATCCCTACAACAACCTTGTGAGGTAGGTGCTGTTAATATATCCATTTTTAGAGTTGAAGAAACTGAGGCAAACAAGGTTAGTCAATTTATCGGAGGTCAGGAAGTAAATGAGGTGGGATTTCAACTTAGGTCTTCCTGACTCCGGGCCTAGCACTCTTGCCACTGAGCCACCCAGCTGTCTATGACAAGAGAAACATATGAATATGAGACGTGGTAAAGGCAAAATTGAGAGGACTGGACAAAACATAGAATATAGGCGCCAAGAGGAAGTGAGGAACTAAAGATGATGTCTTGGTTGCAAGTCTGGGTAACTAGTAGTCTATTGCTTCATCAGTAACAGAGAAATTCAGAAGGGGTAGGGGAAAATACCATGAGTTTAATTTGGAATATGCTGAGTTTGAGCATGAGGAGAGATCAAAAGGTTTGGAAGAGCACTAATAAGACAGTGAGTCAAACTGGAGAAACGAAACAGAAAACTGGAAATAATCTAAATGCCTAACAATATGGGAATGGTTAACTTGGGTGTGTTGATGTCATGGCGTACTCTACAGGAATTAAGATGGACAAATAGAGATAAAAAGATCTGAGAAGATCTTTGCAGAAAAAGAACCACAAGAATGTAACACATACTAACTACCCTCTTAAGAGGAAAGGAGAAAGAGAACGGACAAAAAAATCTGGTTGGGGACTTCTAGAGAAAAACGAACAAAAAAAGTGCTATGATAATTTATGCATTGAAATTAAGGAAATTAAATATGGTCATTAAGTGAGTGTGGTTGTTTGTATCTGCATTTGATATTGCCATTTCCTTTTTAAAAAGAAAAAAAACTGTTTCTGATTTGGGACTTCATAGTGCTCATGGTCTGCTATTTGTCTTGGCTGGTGAACAGTTAAAGAGTTGTTTCCACAATCTGGCTAGCAGCTTCTGTTGGGGGTGCAAGATCCATGCACAGCCAGCACCGAGAAAGCTGCTGGACAGCCAGAAAGCCCAGGTTCTTTTAATCTGCCTTAATAAGGAGAGCAAGGTTAAGGGG
>JAQQSZ010006624.1:0-13538 GCA_028646595.1 Phalanger gymnotis
TTTTTCATTCCTTTGGTTCTGTTTTATAATATCTTGATTTCTCATCAAGTCACTAGCTTCCACTTGCTGCAATCTAATTTTTAAGATGATATTTTCTTCAGTGGTCTTTTGGACCTCCTTTTCCATTTGGCTAATTTTGCCTTTCAAGGCATTCTTCTCCTCATTGGCTTTTCGGAGCTCTTTTGTCATTTGAGTTAGTCTATTTTTAAGGTGTTATTTTCTTCAGTATTTTTTGGGTCTCCTTTAGCAAGTCATTGACTTGTTTTTCATGGTTTTCTCTCATCCTTCTCATTTCTCTTCCCAATTTTTCCTTTACTTCTCTTACTTGGTTTTCCAAATCCTTTTTGAGCTCTTCCATAGCCTGAGACCAGTTCATGTTTTTCTTGGAGGCTTTTGTTGTAGGCTCTTTGACTTTATTAACTTCTTCTGGCTGTATGTTTCGGTCTTCTTTGTCACCAAAAAAGATTACAAAGTCTGAGTCTGAATCTGAGACCATTTTCCCTGCCTGTTCGTGTTCCCAGTCAACTACTTGACCCTTGAGCTTTTTGTCAGGTATGACTGCTTGTGGAGTAGAGAGTACTTTGTCCCAAGCTCTGCCACACCAGCACTCCTTCTCCCCCAAGTACTGGCAACCAATTTGCTATCCTGGCCAAAAGCTTCCAGGCCCAATAAGTACACCTCACAAGAGTAACCAGGAGGTTACAGAAAAACATTATGACATTAAACTAAATCATATTTGAGCTTCCCCCCTCTGGTAAGAAGATTACCCACTGGCCTCAACCCTTCCTCAACACTCTCTGGCCAGCAGATGGGTCAGCCCTGCTCTCAGCACCACCTGGTGCTTCAGCTCCTTCTGCTTTGGCTTTGGCTCTGGCTGCTGATCTGAGTCTGAATCTGAGACCATTACTGTTGCTGCCACTGCTGCCACCGCTGCTGCTTTTCCTGCCTTCACCATGTCTCTTAGAGCACTAGTAACCAGGGTCAATCTCCAAGCTGTGTTCTCTCTTTTTATACAGTTTCAGTCATCATCAAAAGTCACCTGAGTGACCAGAACTTAAGCTCCTATGTTTGGCTCTGGTCTTAGCACCTCCCCTTAGGACCCTGGGGGCTTCACATCAGGCTCACATCAGGTTAGAACCTAGTAATTAGGGGTTTGGGGCAAACTTAGGAGCAAAGATCTAATCAGACCTCCCTTAGTTGGCCCCATCTGGGGCCCCACCTTAAGCCTATTCTAATGGGGGGGAAAGATCTTCTCATTTACTGATTGCCTTTACATTTGGCCCCAAGATCTTTCACAATCATTACATAGGAAACTTGTGTCTAAATAGGTACAAACTCTTTTTCTCTCCCTTTTTTTGTACAATAGAATCCCCCTCGAAACAAACACATCGCTTTTGCAAAATACTTAACATAATATCTCATCATCAGAGTGGCCATATGGCTCACTTGTTGGGCCCTAGATCTTTGTATCCATTACCTATGTCAATGGGAAATGGGTGTCAATAATACCATAACAATAAAACAATATAGCAAGGATAATACAAAATAAGTACACAGAACAATATCATCATTCCCCCCTTCCCCCAAATGAATAGGGCTCAACATTTTGGGGCAAGGGGTGAAGGTCTCATTTTCCATAGCTTCTTCTTGCTGAAATTGGACGTAGAGCTGTCCCTGCCCCAAGAGACCAAGAATCCCATTCCAGAGGTCAGTTCTTTAGCAAGCTGGCAGGAGTTCCAGGAATGCTAGGTACTTAGGCAGTCATCTGAAAGCATAGGGTACTTAGGGTACTTAAGCCTAAAGGAGACAGAACTAGCAACAAGGTTAACCAAAACAAAGAACAAAAGAGTAGGCACATATGAGCTATTATCTTTCAAATATAATCATCCCCATTCTGGTTGAGACTCCTATTATGCAAAAATTCCATCTCATAGCCTAACTCAGGTAGGAAATGTTTTTTTTTCCAAAGGGAACAAAATATGGAAACTAAGTTAGAAGGCTTCCATCCTAGTTGGTGACTAAGATTGCCCTCCAGGCCTTTTCCCCAGATACAAACTTTCTTTTGTTAATCACACAAGATCACCTTCCCTCCATCAGCATCAGCCATACTTCTGGAGTCCATGAATCTATTATTATAGCCCTTTTCATGGCAAAACATAATCCCTTCTGAGGGATTAAGTTGATAAACCTGGCCCTGGAGGACTGTGCTACAGATTTGGCAGGAGGGGCTGGTGAGGAGAAAGAGGAAGCAGATGGTGGTTGCTGAAATATTTACCCAGACAGAGCAGAAGACTGCCTACATGAGAACTTTGGAAAGGTGAGAGAGGTGAGTTGCCTTCCAGCTGACTTTGGTGAGATGAGGGCAAAGGTGGAGAACTGCCTACATTGAGATCTGGATTCTGGCAGAAGCCAGGAGAGACCAGCCAGAGCTAGACGACCAGGATCCTAGGGGCTTGGAATTCAGCTCTGGGGCAAGATGGATACTTTGTAACAAGGAACCTTTTTTCAGGCTCCCCTCAGCCTGTTTGGGACCCAGGAGGGAGGGTGGATTTGTCTATGGTGGGGTGAGAGAAGTGCTTTGGACCCCCAAGAACCCCATCCTGTTGCTTTTATTGTCCAGCTGCCCCTCAGGATTTGGAAGTGGCAATTGAAGCAGCATGGAGAGGACAGACCCTGAACAGAACTGTGGACTTTTCTTTGAATTGGGACTTTGGGTACCAAGAGGAAGCCTGTAACTTCAGTGTGGGGAGAAGGAGACATCCCCAAGAGAACTTTATTTGGACACTCTATATTAGCTAAAGAGATTAACTTGCTTTGACCTAGGTGTGGACATTTGAATTGTAAACAAGTATTTGGGAATGGCACTGAAAGATATGTTTTGCTTTGTTGTGAATATGTTTTAGTTTCTTGCTTGATAGGATCACAATGTATAATGCTTCTATTTATTCCAGGATCCGTGGCCATTTAACTTAGATTTTTGTTAGGCCATGGAACCTGGAAAGGGGTGGAGTGTATTGCGGATTGGGATGGGCTCTTAGCACTTGTTTAGCCAAGTACCCTTGAAGAGTTTGGCCTTTGTTTCCTTTGATTCAGTGTCTCTGATTGAGTCTTACTAGGTGCTAAGCCCCAGGCCCAAACTCCTATCTATTTAGGTGCTAAGCCTATGTGGGTGTGAATTGGTAACTAAGGTGGGGCTCCAGGTGGGACCAATAAAGGGAGGTGCTAACAGCAGAGCCAATCGAAGGAGCCTAACTTCTGGTCACTTAAATGACATTTGATGATGTCTGAAACTGTATAAAAAGAGAAGACAGAGCTATTTGCTTAAGGCTCTCACTCCTGGAGGTGCGGCATTCTGAGCAGTTGCTGTAAGGGCCTTCTGGCTAAACTCAGATGTTGATGGCTTTCTTGGTAACTATGAATTGTATTTGGTTTGTTGATTTTGTAATTTGCTTGTATTTGCTCTGAAGTTCAGGGTGCTGGCTTTTCCCTCTGAAATAAGTGAATGATATTTGTATGCTGGATTAAATTGAGATTGTTAACCCCTTAATGTTGCTTTCCTTAGTAAAGCAGATCAAAAGAACCTGGGCTTGCAGCATTCTGTGAGCTGGTTGTTGTTGGTTTTACACACCCACAGCAGCCGCTGGCTGGATTGTTACAACACCCAAGTACCCCATCAAAACCAGTTCCTTTGGATTTTGAATCCAACTCTCTTTCCTCCGGGACAGATGATTTCTAAAGCATTTTCTTGCTCTAAATTCTAGGTCTGGTTGAAAAACCAGTGAATGTCCTAGAGAACAGATAATGAAAAGCATCACTTCCCTCAGAGCAGAGAGGTGAGAGACTGCTAGGACAGAGAATACCATATGTGCTAAGTGCTGTAGGTCAATCAAAGATTTTTGTCTGACTGCTCTCATTTGTTATAATCGATGGTTCAGTCTAGTGAGGGGAGTGGGCAGGAAATATTTAAAGGCAAAAAAAAAATGAAATGACAAAACATAAAAATCCTGTGACTGAGACCTTGATGAAGAGGATGAAGTTATAGAAAGGATAGATCTGGTGGGTGGTACTGTTGCCTCGATGACATTGATGGTGGGGTGAATGTGGGACTTAGAAGTTCTGACCCCTATTTATCCCTCTGCTTTCTTTCACAGGGCCCACTATGCAACTCACTATCCTGAATCCCTGGCTTCTCCTACTTCTAACCCACATGCTACTGTTCTGTTTGTTGCAGAGAGTTCTGGGAGTCCAACTCCCTCCAGGGCTCCTGGAGTTTTGAAGGAGGATTTGTAGTGGAAGGACTGTGAGGAGTGGGGTGCTAAGCCTACTAAAGGAGCTTAAGAAGAAGGTGGAACTACTCTTTCCCTTGTACAAAGGCTTAAGTAACATGTGCATTCGTTGTAGTTCTCTCCCAGCAGCATTTAAGGAGCATCCCCCTCTATGCACAGCACACACAAGTGTAATTGAGTCTAATGCCATAGGGATCTATAAGTCTAGCCTTCAGAAATTAAAATTGAGAAGGATATGGAATGCTCACCATAAGCAAAGCTAGAGGTCTTTGACAGAGGGACTCACTATCCTGACCCAGGAAGACAAATCCAGAGAAAAGGCTTAAGCTGAAAGTATTAGCTAGGCTGAAAGAACCCAGATCTTTGGCTAGCTTAGCATCTAGAGCTAAGAATCACTTTTTGGGGAAAAAAAGTCTTCTTAGCACTATGAAGGAATAAGTTAGAAACCAACACTCAAGCAGAAGTTCTTAACTTGGGATAAATGAACCTATTTAAAAATATTTTTGTTATTTTTATATAATTGGCTTCCTCAGTAATCCTCTGCATTTTATTTCATGCTGAATTTCAAAATATTATTCCTAGAAGAGGTCCATAGGGTTTAACAGATTATCAAAGAAATTGATCACATAGAAGAGGTTAGAGGAACAAACAGGAGAACCAGGGCAGAGGTATCCTGCTGGTCCTGTGCAAAAATTTCTGACTTTTTCTAAGGGGAGTAGAAAAGGCATATATACTTTATATTAAAAGAAAATGGATGCACTGCATGTTTTTTCCTTTGAGGAAGAGATAGCCAAAGATTTCTGCTGAGTCAGAAATTGGAGGTGATAACTAGCATCTATTTGAGGAACATTAGGGTGAGACTATGACATCATGAGTATTCCCCCGGGTACACCTAGTGGTAACAGCACAATAACACTATCAATCCCACAGTGGCTTCCATTATACTTTTCTGTGTTTGTGCTCTGGTCACATGTGTTCCTTGCATGTGCCCCCATCCATCAGTATTTCCTACATGTGTCCACTCCAAACAGTGATGTGTGAATTTGTCGGCTAGTGCACCCCAGGTTTATGCCAGAAATGTTTTTGTTGCTATGTTTCTTAGTGTGCTGTATCATTAAATATATTTAATGTTAAATGATTATTTCCTCTGTCTATTAAAGTTAAATTATGGGGCCTGCGAACTATGGTATTGGAAAATGCTGACCTTCAGAGTACCTTGAAAGTAAGGAAGAGTTATTCTCTTGGGAAAACTAAACCTGTGAGTTAAAGGGGGTGGTGGAAATGCCCAGAGGCACTACACGAAAAACCTAAAATTTGCTTGCTGAATTCAGTTGTCAAATAAAGGACATTGCTTTGGGACTTAGAGGAGCTAGCTTCAAGTTTCCTCTCTACCTTGGTTTCCTCTTTTGTAAAATGAGGACATTGAAATTCTCTGAAGGATCATTAAGGCTTCTACCAGCTTCAAAATCTGATCGTCTTCAGCTGCAAAATGACAAGTTTGGAGGAATCAGGATGGTGCTGTGAGTAAATTTCTGGATTTGCAGGGAGCAGACTTGGATTAAAATCTCCATTTGCCACTTACTATCAGTGTGACCTTGAGTGGGTCATTTAGCCTCTGTGGGCCTCAGTTTCTTCACCTGTAAAATAAAGAAGTGGGATCAATTGGCCACTAATATCCCTAGCACTGTGATCCCAAGAGAGAATCAAGTAAGAAAATTTAGGAAAACTCCTTGCCAACTTCGAAGTACTAAATGCAGAATGCTGCTGTAAGTGACAAATGAGTGCACATAAAACAGGAAGTTCTGTTCAAATGTAAGGTGCCACTATCATCAGTTCTCAGACTGCTGCTTTACTGCCCCCTGCCAGGCCCTTAGCCACCCCTTTCTAATCTCTTCTGCCCTCCCTCTTCTCTGCCTTCCTCCAGTCCCAGCCCTCTCCCCTCCACCTTGTGTTACAGGGTGGGTGGCACCTGGTGGCCCCAGATGGGGTGGGGTGTAACAACAAGGTGGCTAGCTGCAGCTGCTGAGGTCTAAGACCCAACAGACCAGCAGCAAGACCTGCCAGCACAGGTTCTTCTCATCTGCTTTTCTAAGGAAAGCAACTGTAAGTGGTTAGCAATCTCACTTTAATCACCCATACATATATCATTTACCTAGTTTAGGGGGAGAAGCCAGTACCCTGAACTTCAGAGCAAATACAAATATAAATTACAAACAGAGACAATATCAACGGAGCAAACAACACACACTAATCTATCCATGGCAATACATAGTTACCAAGGAAGCATCAACATCTGGGTTTCTTCAAAGCAAAGGTGCTCCAAGGGCTACTCAGTCTCCACACTGACACTCTTCCAGTGAGTGAGAGCGCCAAAGGAAAAAAAAACAAAAAACCACCAAGCTCCAAGTTGATATACCCTGTTCAGGGTCAAAGGGTGTCACAACATGCCATTCAAACCCATGTAAATTAGGCTTTCCCTTGAGGTAAGCAGGTCATCAAAGACTCCTGATTTAATCAAAGAAACAAAGGCCAGACTCAACAAGAGCACTTGATTAAATAAATGCTCCAAAAGAGAAAACAATAAAAAAGTCCCACCTTAATTACCCATGGGGGCGGGGCTTCAGCGAATGGAGGCAGCTGCCCCTGCTGCTCGAGGAATAGGAACTCTCCTATGTTGAATGTAAATGGTGGAGACAGGGAGGGGGAGCAGAGAGAGAGACAGCATTTTGCCGAGCAAGATTCACTACGGTCTCCAGTGAAGCCCTCGCCCCTCTGCTGAGGTTCCGTCTCTGCCTACCTAGGGCCAAAAACTGCTGCAGTTTCATAACGTGTCGCGGTGGAGCTGTCTCACAGAATTCAGGGTCAGACCACCCCTAATCCAAGTAGAGGCATTTATGGAGATTGAAGCCTCTCATGGAGCAGGCTAAGTTCCAAGAGCAACCAGCAGCTTCAGAGAAAGCAAGATGGATTTTTGTATGGTAAAGACGTAATCACATAACAGAAAGTTACATAGAATACAGGAATATGATTAATACTAAAAAGGCAGGAGGATTTTGTTAAGGGATTACGTAATGGAGGAGGGGGTCCTAGCCTCAGTGGAACTGCGCAGGCGCCATTATAGGGTGGTCAAGCATTCTGGTCACGTTGCCCTCCAAGTGGCTAGCTATTGTGATCTTGTCTGGTCAAGATAAAGGACGTGATTGCGATTGCACACCTGTTTCGTGGGAAACGGTCTATGGGAACTAAGAGTTCAGGGACACGCCTGTCGTTCTAGTGAGCATAAGTTAGGACATTGGGGGTGGGGATAGCTAAGTACAGTGGGCTTGTAATGAAGTTAGAATATTGGGGCTGGGTGCAGCTCTATTAGGACTCTATCAGCCCCTCTCTTCTTTCCCACAGCTCTCTGGAACTTCTTTCCAAGGGAGCAGCCCGCCTAACTTTGCAAGGTTTCACAGTTGCCTCTTGGTAGCTTTCTTGACTCGGGTTCACCAGTGCAAGAGAACCTGAGGATCTAGTCCAATCAGGAAGAGATGCGTATCATGACGTCTTTGGTTGTTAGGCAGATTAGGCTCTCACAGGTTGGAGCCGGGGGCTGGGTTTAGGAAGCCGCAGCCTGAGAAACTAGATGGAGTTAAGGGCGGGTTGTTCGGAACGGGGAGGAGAGACGTCTGTCCTTGGGTGGCAGCAAGTTAAGAAGAGAGATGAGCCAGAGGACGTTCCTTCTCCCTGGCATTTTGTTCTATCTGCCCAAGCACAGCTGGACACTGCCAAAGTTTCGGGGCTGCGGGGGCGGAGAGGTGGGGAGACGGTACGGACAGGGGTGTCCTTGGCCGCGTCTCTCGCCCCACCCCTCAGTACTGCCACGCTCTGGATTACTATTCAGTCAGTGCAGAGGGTGGTTCCGTCTGTCCTCATCACTATCTCTGCGATTCCCTAGTATAGCGCAGTTAATCGAACCGAGCCCATTTCCCGCCGGTTCCAGCTTCTCGGATCTTGTCCAAGGCCCAGCCCGTATTTTTCCGATGTTTTTCGATAGAATGCTGCTCTCTCTGAACTCGCTGCCCTTATATGGGATCCCCACCTTCCTCTTCTCCCCTCCTTCTGACAGCCCATCTTTTCCATCCTCACTTTCTGTCTCTTCTGAGACCCCCGTGAAAGGACACTACGACATTCTGACAGTACCCACGCTGGTTTCCCCGGGCCTGAGGGTTGTGTGTGTTTGGGGAGGTGGTGGGGGAGGTGGGCGAAGTAGGTGGCTGGGGAAGGAAGGCTCTTGCTCTGGCTCTGGCTCCCGCCTCCTCTGTAGTAGGCTTTCGCTTTCACTTCCCGTGGGCTAGGAGGCTTAGTCCGTGATCGGAGTGGGAAAGGGGAAGATCATGGCGCTACTCGAAGTGTGCGGGGCTCCCTGGGGGCGTCCGGTTTCGTGTGGCACGGGGAGTAGACGTCGCCAAGATCCTGGACACTACAGCTTCTCCCTGCGGACCCCGGAACTGGCCGTCCCACGAGGGCTGCAGGTCAGTCAGGGCAGGGGTGGAATGGGACCAATGAGTTAAAAACTGGCATGAGTAGAGGGGCGGAGGGAGGCTAGAAGGCATCCTTTCTGCCGGAAAACATCAAAGATGTCAGTGGCCATGTGGGAAATGAATTGCTGACTGTGAGATTGAATCAAAGGTGGGAGTGGGGAGGAGTTCTTTTCGGGTTCAGAGTGAGTTCTTGTCAAATCTCTCCTCTTTCCACCCTCCTGCCAGGGTGACATGTTCTTGTGGAAGGTGAAGGTCCTGTCTTATGTATTGTGCCCTTAGGCCAATTCCCAATCTGTTGAATCCTTCCCTCCCATCACTCAGCCCTTCAAGTTCTTGTGCCCTGATGGGTGACTTTCAATGCTCCCCTTTTTTCTCACGTTGTCCAAATCCCTTTGCCTGGTTCACTCATTCTGAGGCTCTCACTGGCCCCCTCTCTCCTGTTTCTTTCTGTTTCCTCCTTTCACCCCTCCAGCCTCCTGAGTTCCTTCGTTCCCTGGAGACAGATCCTGCCAATCCAGTCCGAATTGAGATGGCTCATGGTACCACCACACTAGCCTTCAAGTTCCAGCATGGTGTGGTTGTGGCAGTAGATTCTCGGGCCTCAGCTGGGAATTATGTTTGTGAGTTTGGCTGTTGGGAACTGGAGTCTGGACATCTTCCATAAGGGAGGAGCTTCCAAACCACATCTCTGATTAGGACCAGGGAAGGAAGATTTGGGGCTGGGAAAGGAAGTGGGTTAGGCTCTTTGCCGTCTACTTAAACCAGTGTTACATTGCTCTCCCAGCCGCTCCGCATATGAACAAAGTAATTGAGATTAATCCTTACCTTCTGGGCACCATGTCGGGCTCTGCAGCTGACTGTCAATACTGGGAGCGTCTCTTGGCCAAAGAGTGTCGGTAAGGGAGCCCCCCAAACCTCACCTTCAGCATCTGGATTCTTTCCTTTCCAGTCCTCCTAAGATGGAATTCTGTATCTTTTCTCAACTGGCCCTCATCCTGTACTTATCTCCACCCACAAACCTTATCTTTCCATGGTGCACTAGCCCATTCGAGTCCCGCAACCTGACATACAGATTAGTAAAATCTGTAAAAAAGAGAAATACAAACTATATGGACCTTTTAAAAAATATAAAGTATATTGTATATAACCTTTGATCTTTTTTGAAAATGGACAGACTTAGGAGCTTTTAAAAAAGTTTAAATGATTTGCAAGTCTCAGGACGCCTTTTGAGCTTACCCCTCATGTCCAGCTGTCTGGGGTTTTGAAGCCTTAGATGCTTCAAAATCTAACCTCCAAATTTCCCCTGATACTCAGGCTTGCCAAAGGCATTTTCACCCACTGTTTCTCTCTTCACACACTTTGAGTTCTCCCTCTGCTGAAGTAGACTGCTCTGACCTGTTTTTCCTCCCTCTCCCCATATCCTTCTTCTAGCCCAAAACATTTAACACAGTGCCTAGCACATGGTAGGCACTTAATAAATGGCTGTTGACTTGATTAAAATCCTCTCCACCAACCTCTTCCTCCTCAGGTTGTACCGCCTTCGGAATGGGGAGCGCATCTCTGTGTCTGCTGCTTCCAAGTTGCTGTCCAACATGATGTACCAGTACCGAGGCATGGGGCTGTCCATGGGCAGTATGATCTGTGGTTGGGACAAAAAGGTGTGTTGCTTTCACTCCACTGCAATGTGGGCTGCCCGAGCTTCACTGTCCCAGTGACTCCACTTCATCAGAAATACTAGATGTTACATGATAGATGTGTGACTGAAGGAAACTCTCCTCCCCTCTCCGCCCCCCCCCCCAAACAGCTGCTGTTTGAGTAGCACTTTATCATTCAGAAGACTCTTTCCTCAGAAAAATCCGTTGTGAGCATTATTATCCCATGTTTCAGATGAGGAAAACAAGGCTCAGAGAGGTTAAGTGACCGCTCCCCAGACATGTTAGTAAGTGGCATCTAGAATTCAAATCCAAGTGTTCTGATACCAGGTTCATAGCCTTTCTCCTATGCCACCTGATTCCACAACTCCTTCCAAGGTCCCATGCTTCTGTTCAAAGTTCTACAAGAATCTTCCAGGTTCTATGATCATTGCCTTGGTTTTAGGCTCATTTTATGGCCACTCTTTGTTGCCTCTCCCTAAGTCTCTCTTCCTTTTTTCCTTCAGGGCCCTGGGCTTTATTATGTGGATGAAAATGGGACAAGACTCTCAGCGACTATGTTTTCCACAGGCAGTGGAAACAGTTATGCCTATGGAGTCATGGACAGTGGCTACCGGCCTGACCTTAGCTCTGAGGAAGCTTATGACCTTGGACGGAGGGCCATAGTCCATGCCACCCACCGGGATTGCTACTCTGGGGGTTTTGTCAATAGTAAGAGACTAACTCCAACTCCCTTTGCTAGTCCCCTTAACATCAGAGATCAGGAGGCCAAGAGGAAGTGGGAGACATGTGTTGCCAGGGTGGGAGGGATAAAAGATATTCAGGGTACTGAATATCCTGAATAGAATCTTGAATACAAAAGTGGGCTCTAATTTTAAAAATTTAAGGGGCATGGCAATTCTTCCAAAGGGGCTTGGACTAATCATAAAGAATTTTCCATTTCTCTTCCATTTTTCCATAGTGTATCACATGAAGGAGGATGGCTGGGTGAAGGTGGAGAGTTCAGATGTTAGTAACCTACTCCACAAGTACCTGAAGACCCAGGGTTGACTTTGGAGACTGCAGGATTGACCCCACTAGGAAGACTCAGGATCCTGAGGCAGCTGAGGCCTCAGAAATTGGAGAACAGGATTCCCCAGCAGAAGACAGGGCAGCAGCCTGAGCTCAACTGAGACAAAACAGACTTGAGGCACAATTCACTTTTTCACTGATTTTCTAACTTGGCATTTTCTGTGCTCAGTCTTATAAAATAAAGTAAATGTTCAAAAAAGGATAGTTGTGATGGAGTAGAGCTGTGGCTATTAGGAGGGTTGTGGGATTGGGAAAGAGCACAGGTTAAAATGGGGACATTAATATTCCCCTTAGGTATACACTCTGGAGTTTTGACTCTAAATCTCAATCTTCTCAGCCATATGGTCTTATTCCTTCTCAGTCTTCTATCTTCCTTCTTATCTCCAGGCCTAGAAGGGGTGGACTTTGTCTGTTTAAGGGTAGCACTGAGTAGTATCTCTTTCAGTTAAGAACCCCATCTTTGAGGTCTTCAGAGTCCTTCTGTGCAAAAGGTCCTGTAAAGCCTCTCAGAGTATTCCAAATAGGAGACAGAGAAAGACAAGAGTGAGTTCCTGAGGTATGAAAGAAAAGAAAGGAACCAGCTTAGGCAAAAGGGGGTGAGAAAGAGGACTATTGTGAACCAAGTTCCAGGGTTGCAGCAGGCAGCAAAGAAAGTCAAAGATTTGAAAGCAGTGACAATATCAGAATTTCTCCAGGAACAGAGGGTTAGGGAAGGGACAAAGCTCTCCATGGTACACAATATAGGGGAACCAGTGCATTGGGATCTAGAGGACTGCAGAAAGTGAAACTACAACTTGGCCTTGGAAGTTTTCCCTGGGTTCCATCAAAGCCAGACATCTAAGAGACCTTAAAAGGGTCTATCCCAGTAATAAAAACAGGTTTGAATTATTAAAGAGTGTGGTAGGGGGCACTAGTCCTGGAGTCAAAATATCCAGGATTCTCACCCTTGCCACTGGCTAGCTGAGTGAGGTCACTTCTCCTACCTGAGCCTTTCCATTCTGAAAAAGGAGGCTTGGACTTGATGGTCCTTAAAGCCTCTTTCTTTCACTTCAAAGACTGATACCAACTTTGCTTAATATACTAATCACCGTCAAATTTTATTGTCTGTGAAACGGTGCACTTGTAATCTACCTTTATATAGATTGTTTTCACTAAAGGATTTGTCTCTCCACTCCCACCCCACCTCAGTATTTTTCTGCACCCTAAAGGATTGCCTAAGCATGGTTGTGATCATGACCTATTATGGAGAATGGTTAGAACAGCACATAAGAAGTAAGGGGTGTGATGCTAAGGTCTAGGTAGGCTCTGTTTCACCCTTCTCCCTCCCAACCTGATACAACTCAGGTGGAGGAAGTGGAAGTCAGTGGAAATCTCAGTTTGAGTGTATCTTCTTCTGTTGGTCACAAAGGGGCCATCTTTGATTTGTACCCTGACAAACATTTGGGTAGCTGAGACTGGGGAGAGATGTGAAGTTTCTGGCCTAAGTTCAGGGTTCAGGTCAGTGATTTCTAGGCATGGTTTACAAAATTCTCCAAATAACGATTCATTTTAATTCACTTTAAGTTGTAAAACCCATTGCATTGTCATCCACAGTGCCTTCTTCGGAGGGCTGAGGGAAAAAAGTATAGCATCCCACTAACTGACCGATTGTCATGGTTACAAAATTTGGGAAACCTTGTAAGTCTCTGTCCCCCTTGCTGCCTTGTCATGGGTACCTCCACATGGTAGTTGAGGAAAAAAAAACTTGGCCGGGTTATCAGTGGCCCACTCAGAATCAAGTTATTCTTGGGGCTGGGATGGGAGGGCTTGGAAGCAGGGAATTAGGCTGGCAAGAGTGAAAGTGAAAGTGGCAAATTTCCAGGCAAGAAGATGTAGTAGGAAGGCCGAATTTATGATCTCAAAAAGGATCATATAAATATCAGAATGGTTCGAAATCGTTGGGTGCACAGAATTCTCCAAGCAGAAGGCATCCAAAAATTTATTCAGGGCCCAGAGCAACAAATTAG
>JAQQSZ010006625.1:0-13538 GCA_028646595.1 Phalanger gymnotis
AGGGAGGGTGGATGGGAAGGGAAGAGGGGAGAGAATTTGGAACTCAAGGTTTTAAAAAATAGATGTTCAAAAGTAAAAAAGTTTTTTTTTCATGCAACTAGAAAATAAAATGCACAGGCAATGGGGCATAGAGATTTATCTTGCCCTACAAGAAAGGAAGGGAAAGGGGGATGGGAGGGGAATGGGGTGACGGAGGGGAGGGCAGACTGGGGAACAGGGCAACCAGAGTGTACGCCATCTTGGAGTGAAGGGGGGAGGAATTCGGGAGAAAATTTGTAATTCAAACTCCTGTGAAAATCAATGCTGAAAACCAAACATATTAAAAATAAATTAAAAAAAATAAAAAGCTGGAAAGACTTGCATGAGATGATTCAAAGTTAAATGTACCAAGTACAAAGTAACGTCAATAATATAAGATGATCAGTTGTGAATGACTTAGCTATTCTAATTAATGCAGTGATCCAAGACAACTCTGAAGCACTTATTATGAAAATGCTATCAAGCCCTGTAAAAAGAACTTCTGGTATCTGAACACAGATGGAAGTATACTTTTTATTTTCTTTACTTTTTGGAGTTTTATTTTTGGTCTATGTTTTCTTTCACACATTACCAATATGGAGATGTTTTGCATAAGTAACACATGTATAACTGATATCAACTTCCTTGCCTTCTCAATTAAGTAAGGTGGGGAGGAAGGAAAGGAAAGAATTTGGAATTCAAAGTTTTAAAAAAAGAATTTTAAAAATCATTTTTACATTTAAATAAGGAAAAATAAAATACAAAATAAAATTAAAAAATAAACTAAAGGCATTGGAGGCCAAAAATAAAGTTGGTCATTCTACCATGTTGCTGTTCCCGTGTGCAATGTTTTCCTGGTTCTTACTTCACTGAGCATCAGTTCATGTAAGCCTTTCCAGGTTTTTCTGAAGTCAACCTGCTCATCATTTCTTATGGAGCAATATTATTCCATTACATTCATACACCACAACTTGTTCATCCAACCCCCAGTTAATGGGCATCCCTTCAATTCCCAATTCTTGGCCACCAGAAAAAGAGTTGCTATAAATATTTTTGTTCATGTGGATCCTTTTCCATTTTTTATGATTTCTTTGGGATATGGACTTAGAAGAAGTATTGCTAAATTAGAGAATATGCACAGTTGTATTGCCCTTTGGGGATAGCTCCAAATTACTCTCCAAAATTATTGGATAAGTTCACAACTCCAATAGCAATGGATTAGTGCTTTGATTTTCCCACATCTCCAACATTTATTATTTTCCTGTTTTCTCATGTTAGCCAATTGTAACAACAATGTTGCTATCAGCTGCTATGGAGGTGAAAGACCAACAAGAGCACACAGAAGGGCTGCTAGCACAGGTTCTTGGATCTGCTTTTCTAAGGAAAGCAACTTTAAGGGGTTAACAATCTTACTTTGATTAAACATGCATATACCATTCACTTAGTTCAGGGGAAAAAGTAGAAATTACAAGCATACATTATATAAACACAGCAAATAAACACGAATCAGCAGACAAACTTCTAGCTGTCTGTCCAAGCAATACACAAATAGTTACCAGAGAGAGAAGCACCAATATCTGAGTTTTTCAAAGGTGGGGGGAAGGGGTCTTCTACAATTACCCAGAGTCTCATATGGCCAAATCACCCACACTTCTAATGAGTGTGCCCCCAAAAGCAAAATGCCAACCTCAGATCTTATATACACATATCAGGGCCCTGGGCAACTTGATTACCTCAGTTCACAGAAGTATTCAAACAAAAAATAGCAAAAAGTCCCATCTTACTTGCTATTACATTTGAAAGGCAAGACTCATCAAAGGTACTTGATCGCCTTAGCATTCCAAAATGGAAAGCAGTAAAAAAGTCCCAACCTAATTACCATAACATCAATCTGATAGGTGGTACCTCTGAGTTGTTTTAATTTGCATTTCTCTACTCAATAGTGATTTAGAGGAATTTTTCTTATGACTATAGATAGTTTTAATTTCTTCATCTGAAAACTCCCTGTTCATATCCTTTGAAGTATCTAGGATTATTCACAGAAAGTTCATGAGGTAAGCCCTTCCCTCCCTTTTGTCCCCGGGTTCTGTCTTACTAAAAATATTAGCCTAGATCGATAGTAGCTTCCATTTAAAAATCTCATTTATTTCATCTGATTATCCCCTTGAGTTGGCTTAGAAAACTCTCACAAGCAGTTAAATTGAGTAGGACTCTGCCTCAGTCACCTTTCCCACACTTCCTACTGGAGAGCTGTAGAATAGATATATCTCCCACTCTTCTTCGAGATTTGCTCTTGTTCCCTAACCTCTCTTTGTAAAATAACATGATGCACAAGCCAAAGTTAACATGGGCATTTCTTTTATCTAGGAGTGATATAACAAATAGCAAGGGACAAACAGAATGAGCAAGGGGAGAGAGGAATATTAGGGACTGGCCAACCACTCATTGGAAATATAGCAGCAAGTACCAAGAATTGACTGGGAGTGGGGGAGGCAATTAACCCTGTGGCCTCCTCCCAGGTATCTCTCTTAGAGGCAATCTCAATCAACGGGATCTATTTAATACTGCCTCATCATTCTTGACCACTGTACTAGTCACTCTGCCCTCAGCAGCAGCAATAACCCATTCATTACATTATAATCTCTGAATCAAAAAACTAGGGCAAATTTGGGCACAAGTATCTATCTATCTATCTATCTATCTATCTATCTATCTATCTATCTATCTATCTAATCTATCTATCTTCAAAACCAGTGCTCTGAATACTTCACTGAGCTCTGCTGGCATCTCCTTTTTCAAACGTCTGTTCAAGAACTTTCTGTGAACAAAGGATATGAACAGGGAGTTTTCAAATGAAGAAATTAAAGCTATCTCTAGTCATAAGAAAAATTCCTCTAAATCACTATTGATTAGAGAAATGCAAATTAAAACAACTCAGAGGTACCACCCCACACTTATTATCTGTGAATGACAGCTAATTTCATTAATACAATGATCCAGTACAATTCACAACAACTTAGGATGAAAAATGTTATCTTCTTCCAGAGAAAGAACTGATGGAATCGGAATGCAGATCAAAACATACCTTTTTAAACTTTTGTTATTTTTCTTTCTTTTTTCTTTTTGGTTTGTGTTTTCTTTTGAAACATGGCTAATATGGAAATATGTTTTGCATGACAGCTCTTGTGTAATCTGTATCTAGTTGCTTATTTCAGAGAGGGTTTGGTGAAGTGTGTATGAGAGAACATTTTGGAAAAGAAAAGCTAAAATACAAATTATTTTTACATGTAACTTGAAAGAAATATAAGCATTTCACATGAAAAAGAAAAAAGATGGTGATATAGACATATACACATACATATGTGTTTACACACATACAAACAAACATATATCAATGATATTTTAAAGCATGAAAGAATAAATTTTAATTCTTACCGACATTTCTGGGAAGTATGTTTAATCTACTTTTATAAAAAAACTACTTTCAGTAACCTTACCAATTAATTGTTTATAGTCATAATGAATGCCCATAAACTACAAATGACTCCTACTCATTCATTAGAACATCAAAAAACCCAGAGATCAATGGATTTCAAAGAGTAATTCAGAATTAGTAGTCATTAGGGAAAAAGGTTGCAAGGACAAAGTGTCAGAAAGGGATAATAAGTAGCTAGAAGAGGGGATGAGAATTATTGTGTTTGTACTTGCTGCATGATATGTGCCAATCAAATCAAAAACCTTCCCTTCAACTTGAAATCTCTTCATGATCTGACCTCTTACTACTTCTCTAGTCTTTTTACACTTTACCACCTTCCATTTCAAGCCAGTGACACTGGCCTCCTTCCCATATGAGATAATTCATCTCCTAACTGCATTTTCACTGCCTATCCCCTATGCCTAGAATTTTCTCCCCCATTCTTTCTCTTGGCTTCCTTCCAGTTTCAGCTGAAAACTTACCTTCTAAAAGAAATGTTTCCAGACCTTCATTTTATACTGTACATATCAGTTGTTTATAAGTTGTCTCTTCTCAGCTAGACTGAAAACTTGTGGGAACAAATACTTTTTTTTAACATTTTTTTCTCTGTTCTTAGCACAGTTCCCAGCACATAACTGGTGCTTAATAAGTGCTTGTTGATTTGTTGATTTCCTGTACTCCAAGGGATCCTGGAGTGAGGAGTTGATAAGATATCTGGAGGAAGACAAGTCATCCAGGGCCTAGCATAAGTAATGTTTGCCTCCAGTTCCATCCAACAATTAATGAACAGTAAGGGAGGCAGCATACAATAAGAGTAATCCAGAGAGATGTTTGTCGGGAATGGGCATTGATTGGGAAAAGGCGCAAGGTATTAGAGAATACGGGGCAGTCTATAATTGAACTAGCTAATATTTTGAAGCTTGAAAAGTGAAGTTAGAGTAGAGGTGATGTATTGGAAGAGTCTTGAGGCATGGAAGGTTTTTATTTTTTTATTAGGATGAAGAATAGATTTAGGAAGCTTGAGACATGAGTAGGGATGTAATGATAGAAAGTTATGATCTGATAAAGTCATTTGGGAGTTTTTGATCATGGAAACAGAAGGCTTGTGGACAATTACCAGATTAAGTCCCTGTCTGTAGCTGAAATAGTCTGGAAGAATTGGTCATCAAAGTTGAAAATACCGAGGAAATAAGAGCTTAGGACATTTGAAGTGCCATCAGCATGTATGAGGTGGACAGGAAGATGGAGCCAGGCACTGAATTTTTTAAACAAAGAGGTAGTATAACAAGGGTTTGTAGTAAGCTGACATTAGTATGGGCGATAAATCTAAATCAAGTGAATTTTCAAAGGATGACTCTTGCTGACTGATAGCAACAAAGGGAGAACAAGTTGTAGGCTGATTCCCCATTCAAGGTGACTGAAGGATGATATGAAAGGAAGTACAGGCAGGGCTGCAGAAAGTTTTTACAGTTTCACTCTCTTTTGGGGGAAGCCACGTTTTTATGAGTGCAAGAATATGTAAGAAACATGAGGAAAAGGTCTAAAATGAAAGGAAGTTTGTTAAATAAAGAATAAGAAATTCATAGAAAACTGGAATGGAATATGGGAGGACAAGAGTTTAAGCAGGTAAAGGTGAAGTAACAGAAAGTGAGGGTTAGAGAAAGGAGGATAGATAACTCTTCTCATCCAGTGATTTGGAAATCACAGGCATTGGGAAAGAAAGAGTTCATGCAAGTTTCTTTGTCATAGGAGATGAGTCTAGCCAGAAGTCTCAGGATCCTTCTCATTTTTTGACCTTAGCAACTGGTCCTAGAGAGTAGCAGCACCGATGATGGTAGGTGAATAGCTCACTGCATGTCTTAGCTCCGACTCAATGTATCTTGCCTTTGCATAATGGTCAAAGAGAAAGTAAGTTTGGTCTGAAAGATTATTGGTCTGGGCAGGGAATACAATTCTTCTACTCCACAGTGTTTTCATAGCTCGTAATATCTTCTTTGACTTAATTTTTTCCTTTCCTAGTTTCAACCATGTAATTAGCCATTTTGATTCTTTCTATATTATATTCTGTACTCTATAGCCTCTTGGCATACTTAGTGAATCAGGTAGCAGGCTTTAGGGCCCTGTTGATATTTTATCTCACCAAATTTAGTGGTCACTATGTTTAGAGGACACTGAAAATACTTGTAGTCCCTTAGCAATCAACAAACAAGAGTTCTTAGTACCTATTTAGCAAAACATAATTAGTTAAGTTAAAAAACTATGAGATGATATATTGAGGCAAAATTCTACTTTGCATTTTCTTGCTTCTTTTCACTATCTGGAGTTTGCTGGAATCAGCTCAGACTGGCTCAAAGGAGCCAGTTGCTAAATTTTCAGTATGAGAATTTATACCTTGGAAATTGGCAAACACATGAGAGCTTGATTTATTGTTTTATTGACTATCTTGACTAAAAGTGATGGAGAAAATGTCAGTGATGCAGATTAAACCTAAAAGTGTGTATTTGTATATGCCCACTCACAAAAGCCAGTTGTTAAACATTTACTATTGTAACACTGCCTCTGCCCCACCCCACTACAGTCATGATCTGGGGTGCTAGTTCTAGTTAAAAAAAATCTTGTTGCAACTCTGTTCTTTCAGGTGAAGGAAAACCATTCAGTGAAAGATCAGTCTTATCCTGAGTGAAGGATGGCTTCGTATAGCATTCAGATTGGTCCAGGACAAGGATTATAGAAAGATTAACTTGATATTGTTCTTATGATACCATATTTCATAAGAAAGGTGAATGAAAAAAGGGCAATTAAAACACCCTCTGAATGAATTGGTATTCCTAGTTCATTACCCATGTGGATAATATTCTTTACCTGTGGTAAAGATAGCATAAATAAAGATAGCATGGTTAGATAGCATAGAGCATTTTTGCTACATAGAACTTGGGTGTATTTATAGGTCTAAGCAAAATATTTATGAAATTGTATACTATTATTTTTATCCACATGAGGTTTTTATTTAGATGTTAATTATTTTTCTGCCTTCATATCCTATTAATCAGATACATTTCAGCAAATCATGGAGCCCCAAAGTTATGATATTGAAAGTTCATAAAGGTGAAGGTAACTTGAAGAGTATTTGGAATGATGAATGCAATGACTTCAAATGTGTACAGATGTAAGCCATTTAAAAATATTTAATTTATTTATTTTCAGTTTTCAACATTCATTTTCATAAGTTTTAAATTTTCTCCCTCTTCCTCCCCTCGCAATCTGATATGTGCTTTACCTGTGCATTCCTATTAAACACATTTTTTACATTAGTCATGTTGCACAGAAGAATTATACATAATAGGAGAAACCATAAGAAATAAAACAAAACAAAATAAAAGAGAAAAGAGTCTGCTTCACTCTGCATTCTGACACCATAGTTCTTTCTTGGGATGAGGATGGAATTTTCTGTCATCAATCCTTTGGAAAAGTTTTAGGTCCTTGAATTGCTGAGAAGGGCCAAATATATCAAAATCAGTCCTCGAACAGTGTGGCTGTTAATTTGTACAATGTTCTCCTGGTTCTGCTCACTTCACTCAGTATCAGTTCATATAAGTCTTTCCGGGTTTCCCCAAAGTCCTCTTGCTCATCATTTCTTATAGCACAATAGTATTCCATTACATTCAAGTAAAACAACTTATTGAGCCGTTCTCTAGTTGATGGGCATCCCCTTGATTTCCAGTTCTTGGCCACCACAAAAAGAGCTGCTATAAATATTTTTGTACATATAGGACCTTTTCCCATTTTTATGATCTCTTTGGACTATAGCACTAGAGGTGGTGTTGCTGGGTCAAAGGGTATGCAGTTTTACAGCCCTTTAGGCATAGTTCCAAATTGCTCTCCAGAATGGCTGGATCAGTTCAGAACTCTACCAACAAAGTAACAATCTTCCAATTTTCCCACATCCTCTCCAGCATTTATTGTTTTCCTGTTTTGTCATGTTAGCCAGTCTGACCGGAGAGATATGGTACCTAAGAGTTGTTCTAATTTGCATTTCTCTAATCAATAGAGATTTAGAGCACTTTTTCATATGCCTATAGATATCTTTAATTTCTTCCTCTGAAAACTGCCTGTTCATATCCTTTGAATATTGATCAATTGGGAAATGACTTGTATTCTTGTAAATTTGACTCAGTTTTCTATATTTTTTAGAAATGAGGCCTTTTTCAGAGATGCTAATTGTAAAAATTCCCTTTTCTGCTTTTCCTAATCTTGTTTTCTGCTTCCTTCCTAATCTTGATTGCATTGGTTTTCTTTGTGCAAAAAGTTTTTAATTTAATGTAACCAAAATTATCCATTTTTCATTTCAAAATATTCTCTATCTCTTGTTTGGTCAAAAATTCCTCTATTCCCCATAAATTTGACAGATAAACTATTCCTTGCACCTTTAATTTGTTTGTAGTATAAGCCCGTATACTTAGATAGTATGCCCATTTGGACACATTATTCTGGTATACAGTATCAGACGTTGGTCTATGTCCAGTTTCTGCCATACTATTTTCCAGTTTTCCCAGCAGTTTTTGTCAGACAGTGAGTTCTTATGCCAGAAGCTGGAATCTTCAGGTTTACCAAATAGTAGATTGCTCTAATCATTGACTGCTGTGTCTTGTTTACCTAACCTATTCCACTGATCCAGTCTATTTCTTAGCCAGTATAAAGTGGTTTTGATGATAGAGGCTTTATAAAACAATTTAAGATCTGGTATGGCTACATCATCTTCCCTAGCATTTCTTTTCATTAATTCCCTTGATATCCTGGACTTTTTGTTCTTGCAGATGTATTTTGTTACTATTTTTTCCAGTTCTATAAAATAATTTTTTGGTAGTTTGATTGGAATGGCACTGAATAAGTAAATTAATTTAGATAGCATGGTCATTTTTATTATATTAGCTTGGCCTAACCATGAGCAACTGATGTTTTTTCCCAATTATTTAGATCTGACTTTATTTGTGTGAAAAGTATTTTGTAATTGTGTTCACATAGCTCCGGCATTTGTTTTGCAGGTAGACTCCCACATATTTTATAATGTCTATGGTAACTTTAAATGGTATTTCTTCTTCTATCTCTTGCTGTTTGGCTTTGTTAGTAATATATAGAAGGGCAGATGATTTATGTGGGTTTATTTTATATCTTGCAACTTCGCTAAAGTTGTTTTATTATTTCAATTAGTTTTTTACTCGATTCTTTAGGATTCTCTAAGTATATCATCTATTATCTACAAAGATTGTTAATTTACTTTCGTCTTTGCCAATTCTAATTCCTTCCCTTTTCTTCTCTTATTGTTAATGCTAACATTTCTAGTACCATGTTGAATAACAGTGATGATAATGGACATCCTTGTTTCACCTCCGTTCTTATTGGAAATGCACCTAGCATACAATTACATACAAATGCTTGCTGATGGTTTTAGGTAGATGCTACTTAACATTTTAAAGAAGGCTCCATTTATTGCTATACTGTCCTGTGTTTTAAATAGGAATGAGTGTTGTATTTTGTCAAAAGCTTTTTCTGCATCTATTGAGATAATCATATGGTTTTTGTTAGTTTTATTGTTGATATGATTAATTATGCTGATGGTTCTCCTAATATTGAACCAGCCTTGCATTGCTAGTATAAATCCTACCTGATCAAAGTATATTATTCTCATGATAAGTTGCAGTAGTCTTTTTGATAATATTTTATTTAAGATTTTTGCATCTATATTCATTAGGGAAATTGGTTTATAATTTTCTTCTTCTGTTTTGGCTCTTCCCAGTTTAGGTATCAGTACTGTTTGTGTCATAAAAAAGAATTTGTTAGGACTCCTTCACCAATTTTCCCAAATAGCCTATATAGTATTAGAATTAATTGTTCTTTAAATATTTGATAGAATTCGCTTGTAAATCCATCTGGCCCTGGAGATTTTTTCTAGGGAGTTCATTGATGGTTTGTTCATTTTTTTTGAGATGGGGTTATTTAAGTATTTACTTCATCTTCTGTTAATCTGAACAATTTATTTATAAATATTCATCCATTTCACTAAGATTGTCAAATTTATGGGCACATAATTGGGCCAAATAATTCCTACTTATTATTTTAATTTCCTCTTCATTGGAGGTGAATTCACCCTTTTCACTTTTGATACTGGTAATTTGGTTTTCTTCTTTCTTTTTTTAAATTAAATTAACCAAAGGTGTATCAGTTGAATTGGTTTTTTTTTATAAAACCAGCTTAGTTTTACTTATTAGTTCAATAGTTTTCTTAATATCAATTTTATTAATCTCTCCTTTGCTTTTCAGTATTTCTAATTTGGTACTAATTAATTGGGGATTATCATTGAGTTCTTTTTCTAGCTTTTACAGTTGCATGCCCCATTCATTGGTCTGTTCTTTCTCTATTTTATTCATGTAAGCATTCAGAGATATAAAACTTTCCTTAAGAATCGATTTCATTCCATTCCATAAGTTTTGGTAGGTTGTCTCATTATTGTCATTCTCCCGAATGAAGTTATTGATGTTTTTTCTATAATTTATTGTTTGACCAACTCATTATTAGGATTAGATTGTTTAGTTTACAATTAATTTTTAATGTACATTTCCGTGGCCCTTAATTACATATAATTTTTATTGCATCATGATCTGAAAAAGATGCATTTAATATTTCTGCCTTTCTACATTGGATTGTGAGGTTTTTATGCCCTAGCGCATGGTCAGTTTTTGTGTGTGTGCCATGTACTGCAGAGAAATAAAATGTTTATTTCTTTCTGTCCCCATTGCGTTTTCCCCAGAGGTCTACGTCTACCTTTTCTAAAATTCTGTTTACCTCGTTAACTTCTTTCCTGTTTATTTTGAGGTTAGATTTATCAAGTTCAGAGATGGGGAGGCTGAGGGTCCCCACTAGTATAGTTTTGCTGCCTATTTTTTTCCTGTAACTCCCTTAATTTCTCCTGTAATAATCTAGATGCTATGCCACTTGGTGCCTATGTGTTGAGTAATGATATTATTTTATTGTCTATGGTGCCTTTTAGCATGATATAGTGTCCTTCTTTATCTCTTTTGATTAGATCTAGTTTTTATTTTGCTTTTTCTGAGATTAGGATTGCTACCTCTGCTTTTTTACTTCAGCTGAAACATAATATATTTTACTCCAGTCTTTTACCTTTACCCTGTTTGTATCCCTCTGTTTCACATATGTTTCTTGTAAAAAACATATTGTAGGATTTTCATTTTTAATCCATTCTGCTATGTGCCTCTGTTTTATGGGAGAATTCATCTCATTCACATTCAAGTTACAATTACCATCTGTGTCTTTTTTTTTCCATCCTACTGTCCCTGCCCCATTTATGCTTTTATTTCTTCCTTCTCCCTTCTCCAACTCAAAAGAGTTTTGCTTTTGACCATTCCCTCCCTCAGTTTTCCCTCCCTATCAGCTGCTAGATCTTGTGTTAACTTGATTGTGCTTCCACAATACTTGAATTGTTTCTTTCTGGCTGCTTGCAATATTTGCTCCTTGACCTAGGAGCTCTGGAATTTGGCTACAATATTCCTAGGAACTTTCTTTTTGGGATCTTTTTCAAGAGGCAATCGGTGGATTCTTTCAATTTATATTTTCCCCTTGGGTTCTAGAATATCAGGGAAGTTTTCCTTGATAATTTCTTGAAAGATGATGTCTAGGCTTTTTTTTTTGATCATTTTTTTCAGGTAGTCCAATAATTTTTAAATTATCTCTCCTGGATCTATTTTCAGGTCAGTGGTTATTCCATTGAGATATTTCACCTTGTCTTCCATTTTTTCATTCTTTTGGTTCTGTTTTGTAATTTCTTGATTTCTCATAAAGTCACTAGCTTCCACTTGCTCCATTC
Organism: Phalanger gymnotis; assembly: GCA_028646595.1. Classification (NCBI taxonomy): domain Eukaryota; kingdom Metazoa; phylum Chordata; class Mammalia; order Diprotodontia; family Phalangeridae; genus Phalanger; species Phalanger gymnotis. The sequence continues at coordinate 11,373 of JAQQSZ010006625.1, forward strand.
TAATTTTTGAGGCAGTATTTTCTTCAGTGAGCATTTGGACCTCCTTTTCCATTTGACTAAGTCTGCCTTTTAAAGCATTCTTCTCCCCATTGGCTTTTTGGAGCTCTTTTGCCATTTGTATTAGTCTATTTTTTAAGGTGCTGTTTTCTTCAGTCTCCTTTAGCAAGTCATTGACTTGTTTTTCATTATTTTCTTGCATTACTCTCATTTCTCTTCCCAATTTTTCCTCTGCTTCTCTTACTTGCTTTTCCAAGTCTTTTTTGAGGTCTTCCATGGCCCGAGACCAATTCATCCTTTTCTTGGAGGTTTTTGATGTAGGATCTTTGACTTTGCTGACTTCTGGCTTTATGTTTTCATCTTCTTTGTCATGAAAGAAAGATTCTATAGTCTGAGTCCTTTTATGCTTGCATGCCCATTTCCCCCACCAATTATATGACTTTTAAGCTTTTTGTCAGGGAATGCTGCTTTCAGACTGGATGGTGCTTTGTCCCAAGCTTCAGGGGTTTTGTACTGCTGTTTTCAGAGCCACTTCTATTCTGAAGTGGTATCATACTCCTCTCCTGGCCTCTGCTCTGGTAAATGAGTCCTTTCTCCTGTGTAACCCCCAGGAGGACTCACTCTCCAAAGTCACCACAAAGCTCTGCCACACCAGCCCTCTTCCCCACACAAGAAATGCCAACCAGGACAGCGACCCAGATCCAACTAGGGCAAAGCAAAAGAACCTTGCCTCTGCACCAGCAAAGCACTTCCTGCACTCCAGCTCTGATCCACTCTGACATGGAGATAATACTGGCAGCTATACCATAGGATTGTTGTGATGGTCAAATGAGATAATTTCTGGAAAATGCTTTCTAAACCTTAACGTTTAGTTTTGTAAAAATGTCAGTTGCTTTCATTATTGTTATTATTATTGTTATTATCATTATTATCTTATTCTTTTCATTGTTTTTGTTTGGATGAAGATAGAAATAATTCAAGGACACAACCCTGTCTTCCTCTTACTTTTTAAAAATATATTTCTATGGGGGGGTGAAGCCAAGATGGCGGCTGGAAAGCAGTGACTGGCGTGAGCTCCCCACCAAGTCCCTCCAAAAAACTATTAAAAATGGCTCTGAACCAATTCTAGAACTGCAGAACCCACAAAGTGGCAGAGGGAAGCAGGGCTCCAGCCCAGGACAGCCTGGATGGTCTCTGGGTAAGGTCCGTCCCACACGGAGCTCCCAGCTCCCAGCTGAGGGGAGCAGAGCTGAGCCCAGAAGAGCTCAGCAGAGCCCAGTGTGCGCGGCGTGGGCCGACCAGACCACGGACCAACGAGACCAGGAGCCAAGCAGAGAGTGCCCTAGCATCCTGAATTACTGAGCGGTGGCATTTACCAGACCTCACAACCGAGAAAGAGGAGACAACAGAGAAGGTTAGTGGGAAAAGCTGCGGGACTGAGCTTGCGGCTCAGCCACCGCCCCTGGGGCAGCAGAGGTGGGGCAACTTTAGAACTACGGCTGCAGTTGCTTCTGGCCCCAGGTCCACCTGGTGGGAGGAATTAAGTGGCAGATCAGAGCAGGAGTGAAGAGCCTGCTGAAGATTTAAGCCCAGTCTGGGTAGGGGGCTCTTGGGGAAGGAGGAGTGCTGGTGAGGCAGCGCATCCGCCCAAGCCTGGAACATAGAACTCTAGTCTGAAAGCAGTAATACCCTGCTGAAAAACTCAAGGGTTAATTAAGTTGGGTGGGAACATGGCCAGGTGGCGAAAACACACCCAGATTCAGACTCAAACCTTGGAATCTTTCTTTGGTGACAAAGAAGACCAAAACATACAGCCAGAAGAAGTTAACAAAGTCATAGAGCCTACAACAAAAACCTCCAAGAAAAACATAAACTGGTCTCAGGCCATGGAAGAACTCAAAAAGGTTTTAGAAAAGCAAGTTAGAGAAGTAGAGGAAAAATTGGGAAGAGAAATGAGAAGGATGAGAGAAAACCATGAAAAACAAGTCAATGACTTGCTAAAAGAGACTCAAAAAAATACTGAAAAGTATACTGAAGAAAGCAACACCTTAAAAAATAGACTAACTCAAATGGCAAAAGAGCTCCAAAAAGCCAATGAGGAGAAGAATGCCTTGAAAGGCAGAATTAGCCAAATGGAAAAGGAGGTCCAAAAGACCACTGAAGAAAATA
>JAQQSZ010006626.1:0-13538 GCA_028646595.1 Phalanger gymnotis
AAAAAATGCATGTGAAAATTAATGCTGAAAACTAAAGATGTTAATAAAAAAAAAAGAATAAAAAAAAATAAAAAAAAAAATAAAAAAAATAAAAAAATAAAAAAAAAAAAAAAAAGGGTCGGAGGTCATGAAACATGATATTCCAGGAGGCAAAGGAACTGGGACAAAACCAAGAATTACCTACCTGGTAAAATTTAGCATATTTCAAGGGGAAAAAATGGTCATTCAATGAAATAGAAGCTTTCATATGAAGAAGACCAGAATTGAATAAAAAATTTGATCTGCAGAGTCAAGACCCAAGAGAAACCTAAAAATGGAAAATGAGGAAAGACAACATAAGGGGTTCAATGGAACTGAAGTGTTTATATCCCTACATGGGAAGATGATAATTGTAATTCTTTAAAATTATAACACTAGTAATACCACTGAAGGAATACACACAAAGTGTATGGGTAAAAGTTGAATTTGAGGGAATGACATAAAAAAATTAAAGAATGAGAAAGAGGAGTACATTGAGTGCAGAAGGAAAGGAGAGGTAGAATGGGGTAAATTATTTCACATGAAGAGATGCAAAAAACAATGGAGAGAAAGATGGAAAGATGGGCAATGAGCATTGTTTGAACCTTATTCTCATCAGTATTGGCACAAAGAGGAAATAGTATACACAATCAGTTGAATATAGAAATCTACCTTACCCAACAGAAAAGTAGGCAGGAAGGAGATTAAGAGGGTTGAAGGGAACTGACAGAAGAAAGGCCAATTCCACATTTAAATAACACAAAATTTATTATACTATATTTATTATTTGTTATTTATATTATGTATAACACAGATTTATATGCATATGCTATTAATATGCACACACAATTAGGTTATATTATATAGATACATGAATACACAAGGATATATATATACATATATGTGTCTATGTATATGTATAATGTATGCATGTATATATGTCTATATGCAAATGCTCCCATATAAAAATATAAAACATATATATAATCCAGTTATATGAATATATGTTTGGATGTATGTACATTAATATAACCTAATTATGCAAAGTGCCTTAAACATATTATCTCATTCGATCCTTGAAACAGGCCTGTGAGGTAGATGCTATTGTTACCCCCATTTTATAGATGAAGATAGATAGATAAATATAGATGGACAGATTAATACATACTGTATGTACATATTTCCTATCAGCTGTTCATAAACACTGAAATTTGTCAACTAAACACAAAGAAACTTAAGGACTTTTGAACTGAAATGGTGCTTTGCCACATTTCCCATATTTCTGTTTATTTTTTTTTAACTTGAATGCAGTTAAATTTGCCCTGTATCTCTAGCCTATTACAGTCTGACGCAATGGAAAAGCACTGTGCATTTCATTTTTACCACTTACTACATGCATGACTTTAGGCAACCCATTTTATTTTTCTGGGCTTGAGTTTCCTCATCTGTAAAATGGGAGTAATAATAGCACCTATCTCACAGGATTGTTTCGACAATCAAATTAGATAATGTATTGAAAGCACTTTGCAAACTTTAAGATGCTATATAAATGTGAGTTGTTGGGTTTTTTTTCTCATGTATAAAGTGAGAGTATTAACCTAGATGACTACTAAATTCTAATTCTAATTAATATTTCAAAGTACTAGCTATGTTTCCCAAATTTCCATCATCTACAAATTTGCTTAGCATGTCCATTACCATTTTATAAAAAATCAGTTCTGTGGAAAGGAATGATGTTCCTCTGCCACAAAAGCCTAAAAAATTCCCTTCAGGCTGACACTGGCCAATCTATCAGCATCTTGGGAAGAGTTCAACCAGTTATGACCCTACCTATTATGAATTAGTCAATCTTACATAGACTATCTTACAAAGTTTAAAGAGAACTTTGTTAAATGTTTATCCAAAATAAAATGTCTACATCCTTCCTTTAATATATTTATTCTTGTTACTCTGTTAACAAAATAAGGTAGATTAATTTGTCATATATTATTCATAGTGATTCTGTAGGCCTCCTAATGATTCCCATTTTCCTTTCTGAGTATTCATAAACTATTAATTAATATAATCTATTTTATAATTTTGCTTCTTATTTACATTAAAATTACTGGCTGTGTGGTATACATTTTTCTTCTTTCTGAAGATCAGGATATTTTCCATTTTCTACTCTTTTGTTTCCTTTACAATTATCCACTATTTATAATAGCACAAACATTTGTTAAGCACCAACTGTTTGCTAGATATAATGCTTTTCATATTGATTGCCCACAGGGGTTCTGCAATCACATCTGTAACTTCTAGTACATTGAGGTAGTCAAGAATAATAAGTCAGATAATAACTATTTATTATGTACTTACTATATGTGCTGTGCTAAATTCTGGGGATACAAAGATGGATAAAACAGTCCTGACCCTCAAGGAGCATATTATAATGAGGAATACATTATGTAAATAACCAGGTACATGTGTGAACCCGTGCATGTGTGTATAGTATGTGTATGTATATGTGTATCTATACACACACATACACTCATATATTTATACTATATGTGTATTATTTTGTATGTATGTATATATCCATATATATCTATATCTAACTTTGTACCTAGGTATCTATGTATCTATCTATCTCTGTATCTCTCTATCTGCTGTAAATGGAAGGTAATCTCAGAGGGAAGGTACTAAGAAGGCTGAAGGGACAAGGAAGACCTTTTGCAGAAGGTGGGACTTGAGTCGTAAGAGAAACAAGAGTCAGAGGTGATAGAGCAGAACACTCTAGTCTTGGAGCCACTATAAAGGTATAGAGACAATATATGTAATATGATGTTCTACAAACTTCAAGAAGGCCAGTGTATCTAGATTTTAGAGTATGCTTGCAAAAAGACGGGAAAGGTAGAAAGGGGAAAGGTAATGAAAAAAATTAAGTGACAAACAGAAGAATTTATATTTGATTCCATAGGGTAATAAGGAGCCAGTGCAATTCATTAAGCAGGGAGATGACATAGTCAAACTTAGGCTTTATAAAAATTGGTTTGACAGCTGAGTAAAGTATGACTTAGAGTGGGGAGGGATTTGTATAAGGGAGGTAAATTAGACTTGCAGAATAGGACATGCAAAAACTGATGAGATACTGAATTAGGGTCATGGCTCTGTCAGTGGAGAGAAAGGGAAATATATAAAGGACATTGTGATGGCAGAAACAACAGGATTTGGCAATGAATTAGATATGTGGAATGAATGAGAGTAAAGAGTAGAAAGTGATGGATACTAAGGGATAAGATAATAAATTCTGTTTGGGATTTGTTGGGTTTGAGATGCTTGGGAGGCATTTAATTCTAGATGTTCAAGAAACAGTTGGTTACATGTGACTAGCTCAAGGGGAAGATTCAGGCTGTATATATAGATCTAGGAATCATTTGTATAGAAATGATCATTGAACTTATGGGAACTAATGAGTTCACTAAATGAAAGAGTATATAATGAAAAGAAAAGACATCTCAGAGCGAATCCTTAAGGGGTCACCCATAGTTAACACTGATGAGGCAGCATTGATGTTAACATTGATTGAGAATCAGAAAAGGAGGCTGAGAAGGAACCGTTTGACTGATATGAAGAGACCCAGGAGAGAATCCAGGACAGAGAGAAGTCCACAGAAAGATTAAAGTGATCAATCATGTCAAATGCTGTAGAGAATTTAAGAAGAGAAAAACTCCTCTTATTTGTCAATTATGAGAGATCACTGGTACCTGGAGAAAGCAGGTTAAGGTGAATTGTGTAGTTAGAAGCCAAATTGTAGCTGGCTTTGTGGAGTGTTAAAGATGATTGGAAATAGCAAATGGAGATCTCTTTCTCAAGGAGTTTAACCACAAAGACAAGGAAAGTTAGAGAATGACAGTGTATGTTTAGGAACAGTAAGGTGATAGATTTTTGTTTGTTTTAGTTTTGGATTTTTTTTTGATATTATTTTTCAGATGGGGGATTCATTGACATGTTTGAGGGCAGTAGGGAAAAAGCAAGGAGATACAGAAAGATTGAATACAAGTGGTAAGGATAATGGGGGCAATTCATTGGAAAAATTGAGAATAGATTGAATAATGAGTATATGTACAGGCATTGGCCAGGCCAAGAAGAAGAATCACTTTTTATCTAGGACCAGACTGAAGGAGACAGCAGGAAGATTTCTAAGTGACAAAAGATTAGGATGTAGGGAGAAGGGGGACCATTCCAGGAACGTTTAAGTGTTTTGTTTGTTTGTTTGTTTGGTGAAGTAGAAGGCTACTTCCTGTGTTGAGCTGGTAAGAGGTAACCCAGGCAACTCTCCAAAATTATCATGATAAAGCAATTACTTATACACATTTCCTTACTCTTAAAGGTAAGGACTGGTCTGTTTTTGTCTTTTTATTCCCAGGCCCTAACCCAGTACTTAGCACTTAAAGGCATTTAGTAAACACTAATTGACTGATGGATTAGGACTCCCTTAAACCAATGAAATCATAGGTTTGGTTCAAATAAACAAACAAACAAATCCTTGAAGCCTTAAGTTCAGTAGATTCAGCTCTAGTAGCAGGAACACTAAGTCCTTGAGTAGATGTGGTTCAGGACCAAGTCTCTGAATAGGCTCACTGAATATATGGGCAGTACTGTTTGTGGCAATGTTCTGCTCCCTGCTAGGAATCCCACAAAGCTAGAAATAGGAAATGGAAATAAAGAGATGGATCATAGAGGAATTTGGGGGATGTCTATCAAGTGGAGGTTTTGAGGTCTGTTTCCCTTATAGCAGATTAAACTATAAGCCATATACTATAATGTCTATTGCCATCCATCCATAGCACCAGAAATTCCACAAAACTCAGGAATCTTCTGGGTCATAAATGTTTTCCTTTTTAACCCCTAAAAAGAACAAAATATTAAAATGCAATTATATGTAGAAAGCTAACACCTTAAATCCTTATTCTCTATCATTTGAGAAATATTTAATAACATATAGCAAATGATATACACATCTGAGGCAGGGAAAGAACAACAAAAGAAGTAGCTGAGATGAGGTCTATGAAAGATACCAGAAACACACTTCCCCTGTTTCATAGTTGTTGTCATTATTGTTTATACTGCGGGGTATAGTGTGGTTCAGAGACCTTCTCTGGTTCTCTAGCACTCTAGGAAATGGGCCTTGACACACTGAGACCACTCTGAAAATTTGTTATGGATTACATATGGTATTGCACAATATATAACTCCTTTGAGGTTACTGTCTTTGAGTGACTTTCTCCATATATTAATCTCTTTAATCTCAATTCTTTATAAACTGTGTTTGAAAAGCAGAGAATAATGAAGCAAGTTAAGTAGTGAAACTTTTATTTTATCTATTTGATGCATCTCAATCTGAATTTGAATTTCAAATATTTTTCCATGTTCATTAGACTGATTTTCAGGAAAATGATTATTTCCCATTGTCTTCAAAGATGACTGAAATTTTTAATGGTCTAATTTTTTCTAAGGAATCTATTATTTTTGCAGGTTAGTGACAACTTTTAAAAGCTCTGAAGCTTAAATGTGAGTGCAACTTTAGAGAATTTCCTTTCTCTCTCCCCACCCCTCCCCCACCCCTCCCACCTTCAGTAAGAGTTTCTATATATATTCAGCCTTTCTTTCTCTCTATTCTTGGCACCACCCTAATCTAGAATCTCATCACTCTACGTACATATGGTCTATTGCAACAGCCTAACCTTGCTTTAAAACTCCTAGCTAGGTGTTACACTGGATAGAGCACTGGGCTCGGAATAAGGAAGACTCATCTTCCTGAATTCAAATCTGATCTCAGACACTTACTAGGTGTGTGACCTTGGGCAAGTCACTTAATCGGGTTGGCCTCAGTATCCTCACTTGTAAAATGAGCTAGAAAAGGAAATGGCAAACTGTTCTACTATCTTTTCCAAGAAAACCCCAAGTGGGGTCACAGAGAGTCGGACAAGACTGAAATGAATGAACAACAATAACCATTATCATACCTTCTTAAAATATCATTTTCATCATGTTGCTCCCTGGATGAATAACATATAATAATTTTCTATTACCTATTACATCAAATTCATATTTCTCTATTTTTCTTTCAAGTACCTCCTGATTCTAACCTTATTCTTCCTATTCAACTTTATTTTCCACTGTTTTGCAAAACAGACTGTATTACTTCAGAATATTTCTTCATTCTTCCTCTATACCTCATCCCAGCCTCATTCTCATTCTCATTTCCAACTTCATGTGGTTTTTCACTTGTAGACTTGCCTTCTTTCCTTTCCTTCTACTACCCCAGTTTTAAGAACAAACTCAAGCCACACAGTGCAACATCCCCTCTGGGGCTACATCTACAACTCCTACTCACATTGCGGGACATATTTCCCAGGTGGTAACTGACTGTGACTTTTCTCTTCAGAATGTAAGGAGTAACTTTGAAGGGCTCAGTTTTCCTAGTACTATCATTGCAAATCTCCTTCTCGTTTATTTCTCCATTATTTAACAGCCAAACTTAATTAGCTTTTAGACAGGGTATTAGCTAAGCAGGTATACCCAGGAGAGGTGGCATTCAAATTAACTCTTCTCTGTCTTGACTTCTCTGAGCCTCAGGTTTTTCTTCTGTTAAATGGATATAACAATATCATCTACTTCACAGAGGCAATGCAAGAATCAGTTGAGACAATATATTGTATGCAATATGCTTTGCAAACCTTAGGTTGTATATTGTTAGCTATTACTAGGGAAGTAACATGATATAAAGAAAGAGGGATGATTTTGGAGTCCAGTGACTTGAGTTCAAAACCTGCCTCTGATGCTTATCTATCTCAACAAGTTATTTAATCTCCCTGGGTTCAGCATTGTAATTGGTAAAACAAGAGGATTGGATGAGACAGACCTTGAGTTACTTTTCAATCTCAGGCTCTGATTCTGTTAAGCTTTTTCCTGATCTCATTGTCTAGCACAGAGCTAGGCCATATGATAAGTACTCTGGCTGTAAATCCATAGAACGGTAAAGCTAGAAGGACCTTAGAGGTTCTATGATCAAGTGGAAGAGGCAGTATACAGCTACTCATAGGTAGTTAGAGTTAGGAAGTTAGAGTCAGGAAGACATTGGCACAAATCCTGCCTCTAACTCTTACTTCTTATATGAAAATGGTCAAGCCACTTAACATTTCAGGCTATTTATGGTAATGGTAGTACTATAAGCAGTTGCCTCAGACATTTACTAGTTGCTTGACCCTGGGTAAGACACTTAAGCCTGTTGGATTCAGTTTCCTCATCTGTAAAATAAACTGCAGAAGGAAATGGCAAACTACTCTAGTATCTCTGCCAAGAAAATCCCAAATGGGGTCACAACGAGTCAGACATGACTGAAAAATGATGGAAAAGTTGCCTTAGAAGGTTTTCATGAGGCTTAAATAAATTGCTTTATAGAAAATAATCTGCAAACTTTAAAGCACTACAAAATATTAGCCTGAGGCCCAGAAAAATTAAGCAACCTGCCCAAGGTCACAATGTTGATTGGCTGCCCCTCCCGTCAAAGCTCAAAAGGCTAGCTTGTCCAGAGAACAAATGAGTTTCTGTGGAAGCCAAGTTCAGTAGACCTTGTCCTTTGATCTTCTTTTGCTTTTCTCAGCTACGTTACTAACCATTCCAGGTCAATGATTTAAATTTAGTTCATTCCCCAACAACCCCCACCCCCTTCCCTCTAATCAGGTATACATTTGTCTGCTAGCTCAACAGAAATGCTTCTCTGTCCTATAATTTTTAGATTGCTAAGCGTTTTAACATTAGTAACTTGTTCTTTCCCTAAAGCTGGCACTGGCCTACTGTAGTAGTAATTTAGATTTGAAGATATTTCCCACCCATTAATAGGCCATGTCACCTGCTTACATCACAGGAAGCCTAAGCCACATGTGGTGGGAGGAGCTGACAGGAAAAGGAAGTTTGTCACAGGAACTGGAGAGAGAGAAAGAGAGATGTTATGACTGCTAATGGCCGCCCTTGTGATTGTTAGAACTGAACAGGATGACTTAGCTGTACTGTGGGTTTGTTTTGGGGAAGATCCCAGCAGGGAGTCAGAGATGTTCTGGGATGGTGAGGCTCTAGGCTGTTTTATGGTGTTCTAAGTTTCTTACTGCTATGATAAAGTAGACTGACGGCTATGGGAGCTGAACATTTAGTTATGGGACATGATTCTCTGGCATCTGAATAAATGTTATATACTTCTTTTACCTTCTTTATGGAGAGCCTCTCATACCTTGCAATACAGAACAACATAGGCATATTCACGATTATCATTGATGTGTTGTTTATTGCTTTACTGTTATGCCTACTCATCAGGTGCCTGAATGTGACCCTAATAGGCAGGTCACATTGACAACTTCAAGCCCTGCCAGTGATGTGCCAGATGGAATAGAACACTGAGTCTAGAACACCAGAAGTCCAAACTCTTATCTTAATCTACCTCATAAAACACTGGACTGATCGCAATATATTTCTGCTTAGTTAACTGATAGTAAAAATAAATTAACTATTTTCGAAGATCATGCTTATTAGATATTTAAATTTCTTCCTACAAAACATTTCTTTCTTTCCCATCTAAAAGAATTTAAAAATGAAAATACCACCGATTAGTAAAGTTCATCAAACTATGGAATTTGCAAGGCCAGAGACTTCAGATATTACTTTATTGATGATTCAATTAATTAATGTACCTACTATTAGTGAGGAAAGAGAGGATAAGAGAGAAATGAAGTGGCTTACCTAAGATCATATAGTTTTTAAGAGGCAGAGATGAAACTTGAAACTAAATCTTTTGACTCCAAATTTACTACTTATTTTGTTACACCACACTCTCCAAAACACCCACAGACCATATTCTTTTATAAAAGGTTTATATAAATACTCTCTCCCAACATCTAGGGGTGTGTGTGTGTGTGTGTGTGTGTGTGTGTGTGTGTGTGTGTGTGAGCATACATGCAGAGGGAGAGATAGCAGACAGTGGATGGAAGGGTTATTCTCCATGTTTTTCTGTCTTCATTGATTCATAGAGCTTTCAGAGTTAGAAGAGACTTTAGATATTTTACCTAAATCCAAGTTTTTACAAATGGATCCAAAGGTCTAGGAATTTTTACAAAGTGAGACAGACAAAACAGAATTTGTGAGATACTGAGGAATGAATTTTCCTCAATTCATTACTGAACAGAGAGAGAATGGGGAAATAGCATTGCCCTATGCCTACTCTGGGGCAGGAAGGCATGGGATCTGTGGCCTGTGGATGAGATTATGATCATAAGCCAAAACCAGGAATGGAAGTCACAGTGAAAAAGGGTGCTGAATGCTAAATTTGTCTGTTATTGTGAACCCTACTGAGCTGGCTATCTTGGAAGGGATGAATTATTTACAACACTTTTTGGCTTTTTCCAAGTTATAGTCTGTCATCTGGAATGGAATCATACTTCTCATGAACTGTAACTGTGAATATTTCAAGAATCGCCCCTGATATTCCTGGAAAACAAGCAGGAATATGTTTAGAGGATGTCTAGGAGTAGATAGCTGCATATACATTGTGAGGCATATTTCCTTTCATTTTCATTTCTTTTAGTAAACTATGTGATTGTGAATATTGGCAGATGGGGTGAGTATACATGAACTATGTACAGAAAAGGGACTTAATGTTTCTTTGTTTTGATTATTATTCTATTTCATTGTCTAGATTAAATTCACATGTTCAGTACTCCCTCATAAAGCTGAGATCTCAGCAGGATCTAATAGTTCCATACTTAGTATAGTGCTACATAGTAGATACTTAGTAATTGTTTATTGAATGGAATTGAATTTAGGAGGAGCTCACCAACTTATCTCAATAGTAACTTGCCTTGCATCAAGTGAAGATTACAAGTAGTTACAATCAGCAGTGCAGGAACTCCTTATCTTGTCTTACTTCCACCCCTGTAAAGGGAGGGAAAGTACACAGAAGGGTGGGGAAAGGCAAGTCTTTGTAACTGAAAAACAGAAGACTTTCCTATAGTATATTTCAAAATTATCCTGGGAGGAGAGTGCTTCTCTTCTTTCTTGGACCACCTGAATACAGAGTGCAGTGTAGTCATATTGTCTTCACAATTCTCCTTTGTCCCTGAAATAAGTACACAACCCTTTTGAGGTTTTGTTCCCATCGTCCACCCTATCCCAATTGCTTTTAATAAAAGGGGAAAATAAATAAGTTTGAAGGGACTCCTCCTTTTCCCCGGTACTCCCCCAACCCCAATTTTTCCCACTTGAATAGTACTGGGAAAGGTAAGGCTATACATGGTAGTGCTTTGCACCCAAACAACTAAAAGAAGGCTATTCTACATTTCAGAGGAAGACTATGCTCACTGTATCCAGTTCATTTCTCCACACAGCTTGAGGAAGCCTTTTCTGTGGAGGAACACAAAAATTATTTTTCTTTTCCTGTTCTTTCCACCTCTCCATGGCCATTCATCTCTTCTGATGAGAAGAGGAAAAGGGACGGGAATGGAGAAGGGCCAGGAGCCAGGTCAAAGGTGATAGACAGGGAGGGAAATTTCAAGCAGCAAAAGGAGAATGTTCTCCTATCCACTAATTAGTTCCTGAGTAGTTCCTCATATGTAAGCAACATATTTAACTTGTCCATATACTTACCTATACTCGCTACTAGCATTTTAAAATTGGATAATATGTGTGTAAATATCATTTTAAACATATGGTTTGATATTTTTGTCTATTTTCTCTCACTTCTATCCCTCATATCCATAAGAACTTTCTAAATTGAAGTTTAGACATATAACAAGGGCTTTGGCAAAATAGAGAAACTTGTCTTTGATATTTCGACTTCCCTTGTTATTTCCCCTTTCCTTCTTTCCTACCTCCACCCCCACAGCCTAATACCCTTCACTTCTTCCATACGTTCTTGACTCTCCTTGACCCCATTTCTATTCTCAATTGGCTCACGACTACTCCCCCCTAAAGAAACATCTAAAGTAGTGGAAGCTAGGTAGCATAGTGGATAGAGAGCTGAGCCTGGGGTCAGGTCCTAAGTTCAAATTTGGCCTTATGCATTTACTAGCTGTGAGACCCTGGACAAGATACTTAACCTTATTTGCCTCAGATGAGAAGGAAATGACAAACCATTCCAGTATCTTTGCCAAGAAAACCCCAAATGGGGTCACAGAGAGCCAAATGAACAACAATAAGACTTTAATCTTGGCCTCTATCATTGACAAGCTGTATGGCTTTGAGCTAGGGATTTAGTTTCTTTGGGACTCAATATCTGCATCGATGAAAAAGAATGCATTGGGATAAACTCTAAAAACCCTTCAGGATTTGAAATTGCATAAATTTATGTAATCGTAGTACTTGGTGTACATCTCCCCAACTTGAAAAGAAAGATCCATGAGGGAAAGGTGTGGGTTCAACTATATGTAACCACAACTATACAAAGCTTGTGAATTCCCATAAATCCATTCACTTTTCATTGTCAAGTGGAGAACACAGGTTAAAAGCAAAAGGGCTCAATGAAATGATATGGTAAGAAAAATAGCAATAAAAATTTTTCTCTGTAAAACTGGGTCATACTCTCTCATGAATATACACAGCAGCCAATAGCATGGAGCCCACCTTGAACTGACTCTCTTGAGCTGATTGATAAATTTCTAGTGTGAGCATTTATACCTCAGAAATAAGCAAATACCACAAATCTGGGCTAGATTTATTATTTTGTTGATTATTCAGACTCAAGAGATTACTAGAGAAAGTAATAATTAGGTAAATTAAATATTAGATAATTAGATTAAATTTTAAACTGTGTTAGGCATACTTTTCCCCTCTGAAGAGCTTGTACTTAAATATTTAACTACATAGCCATCTTGCTGTTTAGTCCCTGTTGGATAGGTTTCACTGGACCCTTGCAACACTGAATATTTAGTCCCTCTCATGTATTTCTCCGCATAGGTTGTATTGTCTCAATTTTCTAGTCTAAAATCTTTAACTGGCCACAACCATAATCTCTTAATTAGCAAAATGCAGAGATATCCTTGCCATAGGAGCAGCAAAAGGCTTCCCTCTCTTGCTAAGAGTTGTGACTGTGAGGCCTCCCATCACCCTAAAACAGGGGTGGGGAACTTACGTCCTCAAGGTCACATGTAGCCTTCTAGGTCCTCAAGTGCAGCCCTTTGATTGAATCCAAACCTCAAATTGTTCTGTGAAGTTGGGTACGTGTGTGTGTGTGTGTGTGTGTGTGTGTGTGTGTGTGTGTGTAAAGAGCGTAAACATGAAGTACTTAAATGCAAGGTAACTAAGGAGCAGAACACTAGCAGTTGGGGAGACGAGGAAAGGATGGGTATGAAAGAGGAAATATTAACAACATATCATTGAGAAAAAGGTATAATCCTTTCTATCCCCATTCAGCCCCCACTAGTATAGTTTTGCAGTCATTTTTTCCTATAATATGGATGCTACACCACTTGGTGCATACGTACATACATACATATATATATGTATGTATATATATATATATATATATATACATATATATATGTAGTAATGATTCTCTATGGTACCTTTTTAGCAGGACATAGAGGAGGGGCAGCTTTAGAACTACAGCTGCAGTTGCTTCTGGCCCCAGGACCACCTGGTGGGAGAAATTAAGTGGTGGATCAGAGCAGGAGTGCAGAGCCTGCTGAAGATCTAAGTCCAGTCCTGGTTGGGGGTTTTTAGGGAAGGAGGAGTGCTGGTGTGGCAGAGCTGGCACATCCCTGCAGGCTTGGAACATAGAACTCTTTAGTCCACACACAGTCATACCCTGCTGAAAAACTCAAGGGTCAAGTGAGTTGGCTGAAAACATGGCCAGACAGCGAAAACGCACCCAGATTCAGTCTCAGACTCTGGAATCCTTCTTTGGTGACAAAGAAGACCAAAACATACAGCCAGAAGAAGTCAACAAAGTCAAAGGACGTACAATAAAAGCCTCCAAGAAAAACATGTACTGGTCTCAGGCCATGGAAGAGCTCAAAAAGGTTTTGAAAAAGCAAGTTAGAGAAGTAGAGGAAAAATTGGGAAGAGAAATGAGAATGATGAGAGAAAACCATGAAAAACAAGTCAATGACTTGCTAAAGGAGACCCAAAAATATACTGAAAAACATACTGAAGAAAACAGCACCTTAAAAAATAGACTAATTCAAATGGCAAAAGAGCTCCAAAAAGCCAATGAGGAGAAGAATGCCTTGAAAGGCAGAATTAGCCAAATGGAAAAGGAGGTCCAAAAGACCACTGAAGAAAATACTACCTTAAAAATGAGATTGGAGCAAATGGAAGCTAGTGATTTGATGAGAAATCAAGATATTATAAAACAGAACCAAAGGAATGAAAAAAATGGAAGAGAATGTGAAATATCTCATTGGAAAAACTACTGACCTGGAAAATAGATCCAGGAGAGAGAATTTAAAAATTATTGGACTACCTGAAAGCCATGATCAAAAAAAGAGCCTAGA
>JAQQSZ010006627.1:0-13537 GCA_028646595.1 Phalanger gymnotis
AATAGCCCTCATAGTAAATAAAATGGTGAGAAAGCAGTATAATTTCAAAAATGACAATTATATCTGTTCCAATATAAGGCAAACCAACACCACAGAAATGCAGGTCTATGCTCCAACTACTGATGCCAAAGGGGGTAAAGTTGACCAATTCTTTGAAGACCCACAATGTCTTCTAGAAATAATACAAAAAAGGTATATCATAAAGGCAGAATTCATGATTTCAAAGAAAATCATATATATGCCTGAATGGTTCAGAACCGCAGGATATAAGGAATTCTCTAAGTAGCAGGCAGAAGAATTAAAGTATTTATTCAAGCTCCAAAGCAGCAGACCCACGAACCAGTGCCCCCAATTTGATATCCTGGCCAAAAGTTTCCAGGTTCAATAAGTCTGCCTCACAAGAGTAACCAGGAGGTTACAGAAAAATATTATGACTTTAAACCAAATCATTTTGGTGCTTCCCCCTCCTGTAAGAAGATTACCCACTGGCCTCAAGCCCTGGCTCAGCACTCTCCATTTGGCTAATTCTGCCTTTCAAGGCATTCTTCTCCTCATTGGCTTTTTGGAGCTCTTTTGCCAGTTGAGTTAGTCTATTTTTTAAGGTGTTGTTTTCTTCAGTATATTTTTCAGTATTTTTTCAGGTCTCCTTTAGCAAGTCATTGACTTGTTTTTCATGGTTTTCTTGCATCCTTCTCATTTCTCTTCCCAATTTTTCCTCTACTTCTCTAACTTGCTTTTCCAAATCCTTTTTGAGATCTTCCATGGCCTGAGACCAGTTCATGTTTTTCTTGGAGGCTTTTGATGTAGGCTCTTTGATTTGTTGACTTCTTATGCTGTATGTTTTGGTCTTCTTTGTCACCAAGGAAGGATTCCAAAGTCTGAGTCTGAATCTGAGACCATTTTTGCTGCCTGGCCATGTTCCTACCCAACTTACTTGACCCTTAACTTTTTCAGCGGGGTATGACTGCTTGTAGACTAAAGAGTTTTATGTTCCATGCTTGGGGGGATGCGCCAGCTCCTCAGCACTCTCCAGTCTGCACACGGGTCAGCCCTACTACCAGCAGCACCTGCTGCTTAGCTCCTTCTGCTTCAGCTTTGGCTGCCACTGTTGCTGTTGCCCCTTTTCCTGCCTTTGACACATCTCAATCTCCAAGCTGTGTTCTCTCTTTTTATACAGTTGCAGGCATCATCAACCATCATCTGAGTGACCAGAACTTAAGCTCCTATAATTGGCTCTGGTCTTAGCATCTCCCCTTAGGACTCTGGGGGCTTCATGCCCACATGGACTTAGCAACTAGTAATTTGTGGTTTGGGGCAAAGTTAGGAGCAAAGATGGAATCAGACCTCCCTTAGTTGGCCCCACTCCCTTAGTTGGCCCCACCTGGGGCCCCACCTTAAGCCTATTCAAATGGGCTGGAAAGAGTTTCTCATTTACCGATTGCCTTAATAAAAGGTCACATTAATCATATGGTTGTGGAATACTAAAATATGAAATAAAGAGATAATTGGAATACCAGGCAAGTTTGGCCTTGAAGTACAAAATGAAGCAGGGTAGAGAGCGATAGAGTTTTGTTAAGACAACGCACTGGTCATAGCAAACACTCATTTTCAACCACCTAAAAGGTATCTCTACACATGGACTTCACCAGATGATCAACAGTGAAATTAGTTAATTATACGCTTTGTAGCCAAAGGTGGAGAAGCTCCATACAGTTACTTAAAACAGACTTGAAGCTGACTGTGCCTCAGATGATGAACTTCTTATTGCAAAATTCAGACTTAAGTTGAAGAAAGTAGGGAAAGCTGTCAGACCATATAGGTATAACCTAAATAACATCCCTTATAAATATGAAGTGGATGCGATGAATAGATTGAAAGGAATAGATGGAGTGCCTGAAGAACTACAAAGGTTCATAATATTATACAGGAGGCAGCAGCAGCAACAACAAAATTATCCAATGCAAAAAGAAGAGCAAGAAAGCAGAATGGCTATCTTATAAAGTTTTGCAAATAGCTGAAGAAAAAAGGAAGGCTAATGATAAAGGAGAAAGGGAAAGATACATAACTGAATGCAGAATTCCAGAGAAAGCAAGGAGAGATAACAAAGGTTTTCTTAAGTGAACAATACATAGAAATAAGAGAAAACAACAGAACGAGAAAGACAAGAGATGTCTTCAAGAATATTGGAGACATCAAGGAAACATTTCATACAAAAACGAGCATGATAAAATATAAAGATGATAAGGACTTAACAGAATCAGAAAAGATTTAGAGGTGGCAAGAATACATAAAATAACTATACAAGGAAGATCTTAATTACTAATAGTAATGGTATGATTACTGATCTGGATGCAGAGCTTCTTAATTTTTTTTTCCTCTTGTGACTCCTTCAGTGACCTATATGGGGTAATAACACACAGTTTAAGAAGTGCTGAATTTAGAACCAGACATCCTGGAGAATGAAGTCAAGAGGCCCTTGGGAAGTATGGCTAACAATAAGGCTAGTGAGCTATTTAAAATCCAAAAAGATGATTCTATTAAGGTGTTGCACTCAATACACTAGCAAATTTGGAAAATTTAACAGTGGCCACTGGATTGAAAAAGATCAGTTTAAATCCCAGTTCTAAAGAAGAGCAATGGCAAGGAACATTCAAATTATTAAACAAATGCTCTCATTCCACATGCCGGAAAAATTAGTCTGAAGAGTGTAAGTCAGGCTTCAGAAATATGTGAATTGAAAACTACCAGAAGAGTAGGCTGTTATTGTATTTTCCCCCAATAGGCAGAGGAACTAGAGACCAAATTGCCAACAGTCATTGTTTTATGGAGGAAACAAGAATATTCTAGGTGAAAAAAATTCTGCTTCTGCTTCATTGACTATACTATGACTTGAGGATCACAATAAAATGTTTTAAGTCTTCAAAAAGATGGGAGTACTATATCATCTTACTTATCTCCTGAGAAACCTGGATGAGGGCCAAGATGCAACAGTTAGAAAAGAACGTGGAACAACTGATTAGTTTAAAATTTGGAAAAGAGTACAACAAGGTTATATATTGTTATCTTATTTATTTAACATATGCAGAGTACATTATGTGAAATGCCATGCTAGATGAATCAAAAGCTGGAATTAATATTGTTTGGAGAAATATCAACAATCTCAAATATGCATATGATACCACTATGATGACAGAAAATGAAGAGGAATTAAGAAGACTGCTAATGAGGTTAAAAAAGGAACATGTAAAAGTTGGCTTGAAGCTTACCATAAAACAAACTAAACAAACAAACTAAAAAACCTTAAGTTCTTGGCAACCACTCCCTGGAAAATAGAAGAAGAAATAGAAATAGTTACATGTTTTATGTTCTTGGGCTCAAAAATCACTTCAGACAGTGATGACAGCCATTAAATAAAGAGATGTTTGCTCCTTGGAAGGACAGCTATCAAAAATCTAGACAGCATATTAAAAAGCAGATGTAACATCTTGCCAACAAAGGTCAATATATTCAAAGCTACATTTTTTTTTCCAGTGGAAATGCATGGCTGTGAGATTTGGACTCTGAGGAAAGCTGAGCTCACAAATGCCTTCAAATTGTGGAGCTGGAGAAGACTTTTGCAAGTCCCTTGGAAGGCAAAGACATCAAATCAGTCAATACTTAAAGAAAGTAATTCATGTTATTCACTGGAAGGTCAAATACTGACGATGACACTTAAATACTTTGAGCATATAATGAGAGAATATGACTCATTGGAAAAGACTGTGATGCTGGGAGATATTGAAGGCAAACGGAAAAGAGGATGGCAGATGATGAGCTGGATAGATAGTGTCATAGAAACAAAGAACATGAATTTGAATAAACATTTTTTTTTTATACTGGAAAACATTTTATTGTAGGTGGAGTGAAATAGCTGGACACAGTTTAGATGATTCCAACTTTGTTGGCAATATCTAAAGCATTGTAGTCTGGAGCAAGTTGGACATAGGCCTTCTTCTCTCCATCAGGCCAGATCAGCATGTTGACTTTGGCCACGTCAGTGTCATACAGCTTTTTTACTGCCTGCTTGATCTGATGCTTGTTGACCTTGACATCAACAATGAAAACTAGGGTGTTGTTGTCCTCAGTCTTCTTCATAGCTGACTCAGTGGTCAAGCGGAATTTAATGATGGCATAGTGATCCAGCTTGTTTCTCCGAGGGGCACTTTTCTGAGGGTATTTGGGCTGCCTTCACAGTCTTAGTGTCTTGGGTCACCAAAAGGTGAGGGATGTTGAATATTCTTTTTGTTGCTGTGGACACCCTTCAACACCACTTTTTTATCCTTCAAAGCCTTGGACTTGACTTCTGTCTTGGGGGAGACATTGGATTCCTTCTTCGCCTTCTGCACCATCTTGGAGGAAAAGGCTGGATAAACTTCTGAGGAACCTTCTCTGGAATCCACTAAGCTAACAATTCAGAGAGAGCCTTCTCCCTCCCCCATAGAAAGGACTCCCTACGCATGATCAGAAGGGGTATTGCTATCAGACAGTGGTATCAAGTCACCTGATTACCTCTCTAAATTTTCAGGTCCCTGGCCTACTCTTTGAGGGACCTACTCTTCAGGTCCCTCAGCTACTCTTTGAGCCAAGGGGCCAACTCACCTTATTCCAGTGACAAATTTGGCATAATTTTGGATCTGGCCTGATACCAGGATCTTGTTCATTCAGAATCAATTTTGGAATGAAATGAAGCGATTGGAAGTTTTTGAACACTAGACAAAAAGAGGCTTATTTTTCCCTAACATAGAAAAGAATATATGCAAGAAGGAATATAGAGCAGAGGTGAGGCACCTGTAGTTTCAAGGCCACATGTGACCTTCCAGGTCCTCAATTGTGACCCTTTTAGTGAATCCAAACTTGGCAGAACAAAGGCCTTCCACAAAAGTATTTATTCTTTAAAACTTGGACTCAGTCAAAATGCCAAACAAAAAGACCTAGAAGTCAAGGCCACAAGTCTGTCATCCCTGATAGAGAGGATACACTTAACTTCTATAGACACATCCCTCTCCTGTACATATGGAAACACATTATGTCAAGCAAGGCAGGCTCTGGTGCCTAATGTCTCCAAACATCCACCATCTTCAAAAGAGTGGCAACCCCATGTGGGTAAACATTTTTATACATTTTGCTGTCCAGGAAGTTGTGTCAAAGAAGATAGGGGTCAATAAGACCTTAGGCAGATATTTGTTGTCTTTAAAAGAAACTAGTCCCAAATGAATGAAATGAGAAACCTTGGTCCTCTAACAGGAGAAGTCCTCACATTTTTAATAATAAGACACATTTCCCATTATCCAACCATTCTTGAAAAGCAGTTTGTTTTCACTTTGGTTTTGTGCCAACACTAAGAGTTTGTATAAGCATTTGTTATGATTTACTATATTTTTCCTATGTCTCTAATAGCTGCCATCTCTTTGTGGTCATGTCCATAAAATGTTAATACATTAGTTAATAAATATGAAGTTTTGTTAGTTTCTAATGTCATACCATCTGATTTTTCAATACACAAATACAATCTGTTTTATAATCAAAGAGCCTCATAATTATAGTAGTGTATATTATCTTTTGTTTCCTTTTTTAACTTTTAAACTCATGTCTTTAATATTCTTATAATTATTTTTTTCACACCACAGAAGAATGAGAATAAAATAGGCAGAAAAGGATGCACTGATTTCTTTCTTTGTGTGTATCTATAAATAATAAAATGTAAGATTAAGAGCACAGATATAGTGCTATTTGGGATCTCAGATTTCCTCTAGTCCAATCCCTTAATTATTTAGATGAGGAACTAAGACCCAAGGAGATTAGAGAGTTACCTCAAATCACACAAAGAATTAATGTTATGTAAAGGATTATGAACCTAGCTCCTTCCACTATACTGCTCTAAAATAGTTTTCATTTTTTTTCCATTTGAAATTTACAGTACATGTGGACTAATGTCCTTTTCCTCACTGCCAGCATTGTGGGCCATTGAGGGGGGGTGGGAATTTCTTTGTTCCACCTGGGTAAATAGGACAGGTTAAGGCAATTATTTTGGGGTAGGATCATAATTGTTTTGTGTGACTGGCCCCTTGGGCAAGTAGTAATTTAGATTTTACATCAGCTGCACGCTTACTTGAACAAGAACTGGCAGGCAGTGTTTCCAAATTTTTGTTTGTTTTGGGGGGTTATTTTTTAGTCTTGTGGCTGGAGGGAGGATTGAAGGAATGAGGTAGTTTCCATGAACGGTTAAAAAAAGAAGTCCTGGGTTACTAAAAAATACCTGTTATCCTGCCAGACTTATGACCAGAATTAAGACTCAAAACGCATTTTCCTGCCTGTGGGGAATTTAATATCAAGTAGTCTCTAATTCCTCAGGAGTTTTTTTTTTTCTCTCCACAACTAGTCTGGGAAAAGTTTGCACCATTCCCTTAGGGTCCACAGAGGGATGGCTAATTTAGGCTGAGGCTCAGGAAAACTGTTTGCATCATTCTCCCTGATGACTCAGTGCTTTATGAATATCACTCCCTCAGTAAAGCTTGCTTCCTATATACTATCTCATGATGACCTTCTTCTTACCTTGTACAGGACTTTGTCTATGAACCTACTTGAGTCTGTGTTAAAATTTATGCATACTTACATTCAGCAGTCTAGTTGGGAGTCTAAAAATGTGTGCCTGAAATTTGTGAAGTTAGCAGTAAATTTATCCCTAAAGAGTACTGACATAGAAACTGACACCTCTGTAACTCCAATTCTATGTGCATAGGGTTTGGGGGCTGACAGTTTCTGATACTTGGATTCTGGTAAATAGGGAGCACTACTTCAGGAGGCAAGGGAGTGATTTTCTCGTTGTAGCAAAGAATAAAATCATCTGGAGCACAGATGCTGGAAGATGGACAGCAGGATGCTTTTTTTGTTGTTTCATAACCCTAAAAATTCAGGTTCTTGAATCCTTCTAAACTTCAAGGGAAAAAAATAACATCTCAATGTAGTGAACATTGATCCAATCATGTATCAGTAAAACACTAGGCTTTATAGACTTAGGAAGGAAGAAGAAGGTGCAAGATATCCCATGTTAAAATATGCTGCAATTTATGAATAAGAACTTTGAAGGATAAAAAGAGGAGAAAGGGGAGGGCTTAAAATGAAGTTGAAGTTCTTGCAAAGTGGATATTCAAAAAGAAATGTTCCTAAAACAATACAGAAGAAATTGATGATCATCAGAGGTATGTTCAATTTTTCCCCACAAAGAAAACATTTAGCACTTTCATCAGTTCCCTCTTACCTGCCTCTCTCTGTTCACACCACTCAGCACAACTGTCCATCTGATGAGAGGGTACTGGTGTCATGACAGAGAATGTGGAATGAAGGTGTAAGTCTTTGATTCAGTGGAGTAGAAAACTCTCTCTAGTGAGAGCAGAAACTGAAATCTGATATAATGGTGATATTGTCCAGCATTGCAATTACATGTTTAAATATCCAAGATTATTATATTATGTAATGTCCTTTCAAATTTAGCTTTTGAATTTTATATCAATATTATTTTCTCCTATGAATAGAGTCTTTATTACAATTTAAACATCATTTTAAGGCAATTCAAAGTTTATGGGGGAAATGTGTTCTTTAAAAGAAATAATAAAAAATAACATTTCTATTGTGTTAATGCTATAATAGATTTTGATTACAGAAGAGCTTTTCTCTAACATTTCACTCTCCATATTCCTCTAAATTTTAGATTCTTTTTGTTGAATGAACAAATTTATAGAAACTAATAATCTGTTGCAAATAGTAATTGTGAATTTAAATTACTTTCTAAAGTTTTGCGATTGATAATATGCATGCTTCAACCTTTTTGCTGAGGCTGGACTAGAAATAGAAAAAATAGCTACTGTTGATCTCAAATCTGCCCATCTATAACTACTATACATGGGACTAATTATCCAAGCTTCATTTAGCTGAGGTATAATCAATATGAGCTCTTAGACATCTTTACACTAACTCTCACTTTCACTGACGGATAATATCCCCAGAGCTTAGTTAGTTTCATCTCCAACTCAGGGTTGTGAAGATATCTCTGAGAGATGAAAAGTGACTGTCTAATGCCATTCAGTTGAGCCCCAACTAATATATGCTCCTAGAAAGAATTAGTTGAGAACCATTTAGCCCACCACTTTAAATAGTTTTTTTTTTAAAAAATGAGTTATTTAGTAAGGCAATATGATAAAAATTTATGTCAAATTTTTCTCTTCCTGCCTGAAAGTCTTTGGTATACTCTTCCAAAAGTACAAGCAGAGCTCAGGGTAAAGTGGGAACAAGCTTAGCAAGCAGATATAGCAAGCACAAATTTACAGTTTCTTGGCATTTGTGGTCCCTTTCTTTCATTTATAGAGTACTAAAATTCACCTTAGGTATATGTAGTCTCTTTGCTGGGCTTTTTTGTTTGTAGAGCCATCAGTTCAATTAGTCCATGCCTCCCAAAGATGTTTACAGTGGCACCAAATGATCCCAGGTGACTGCTTAGGACACTGATGGGAAAACTGAAAGATTAACATCTCCGAGTTGAAGGGGTTGGTGGTTTCAGGGAAAGACACTTAACCCAGTTCAAATCTGAGGCCTCTTCTTTCCTCCATCTCCCCTCTCAAATACAGTTATTCAACTTGTTGTGCTAGAAAGATGCACATTCTATTTCCTGGGAAAGTGTCCCCATTCTAGCTAAGTTGATGCCTTTATATAAGACCCAGAATGATGAAATCCTCCAGTATAATGAAAGCGATTTATTTTTTGGTAAAATTTCTCTTCATAAAATGCCTTCCAAAGACTTTGTTTAAAGACCTTGATTGACTGACTGAGAGGGTTCTCACATAAATAAGGTACTAGGTTAAAACAGGAGGGTTGGTTTCAAATCTACCCTAAAAATACTTTCTCTTTTCCCAAATATTCATCTCTAAATGTGTTTTTTTGTTACCTGCTAATTTTATCTTTTAATTAATTTATTTTAACATTCTTTTCTTCTTTTTATTTTGAGTTCTGAATTCCCTCGCTCTCACCCTTTTTCTACTCACCGAAAAGGCAAGAAAAATGATATCAATTAGTTATACACATGAAATCATGTAAAACATATTTCCATATTAGCCGTATCTAAAAGGAAAGCAAAAAATGAAGCAAGAAAATTATCTTTTAATTTGCACTCAGAGTTCATCAATTCTCCCTCTGGAAGTGGGTAGCATTTTTTCATCATAAGTACCTTAGAATTGTCTTGGACCACTGTAGCTAACTCTTCCACAGTTGCTTATCATTATAACATTGTTATTACTGGGCACAATGTTGTTCCAGTTCTTCTAACTTTACTTTTCATCAGTTCATATATGTCTTTCCATATTTTTTTTTTGGAAATCACCCCCTCCTCATTTCTTGTACAATAGTACTCTATCACAACATGTTTAGACATTCCACAATTGATGAGCAACCCCTCAATTTCAACTTCTTTGCCATTAAAAAAGTGGCTATAAATATTTTTGTACCTAAAGGTCCTCTTACTTTTTTTTCCTTTTATTTTTTTGGATAATAAGGATATTGGTAGTAAGAATATAGCTAGGTAAACAGCTACTTTTGGTTAGCCCTTTGGATATAGTTCCAAATTGATCTCTGCAATGGTAGGGCCATTTCACAACTCCACTTATTAGTGCACCCCTTTTTCCTCATCCTCTCTAGTATTTTTAATTTCTGATAAATGTAAGGTGATACCTCAGAGAAGTTTTAATTTGCCCTTCTCTAACCAATAGTGGTTTAGAGAATTTTTATATGACTATTAAAAAAGCTATTTATTTTTTATTTCTTCTTCTGTAAACTGCCTTTTCATATCCATTGACTATTAATTAAGGAATGAGTTTTTTAAATACATTTGACTCGGACACATGTGTGTGTGTGTATATACATATATATTTATATGAGAAATGACGCCTTCATTATGCAAACTTGCTGTAAAAACTATTTATATTACTTCATTGTCTATGGTACCTTTTAGCAAAATGTAGTTTCCCTGATTAGCCCTTTTAATTAGGTCAAGGTTTTTCTTTTTAGTTTTGCTTTGTTTCAGATCATGTTTACTATCCTCGCTTTTGTTTGCTTTACCTGAAGAATAATAGATTTTGCTCCAACCTTTTAACACTATATCTGCCTTCTTGTTTCAAGTATATCTCTTGTAAACAAAATATTGTTGGATTCTGGTTTCTAATCTATTCTATTATCCCCTCTTGTTCACAGTGACAATTATGATTACTGACTGTTGTCAAGATATTAGGAGATGCCCTGTTTTCCAGAGCTAAGGTCCAGCAAGCAGGATATGCCCTGAGCTTGGCATAATAACAATACTAAGAACTTGCCTTCTGAATGATCTCACCCTCTGGCAAAATTTATTGCTCTGACAAGCACCAGGTGCTCTCTGAGGGATTTCTGACTTTCATATTAATCTATAACTACTTAAAATTGTTGGAGCTTCCCTCTTTCCTCACGATCTGAGAGCCAGAAGCAACTGAGAAGAAGCAGAAAGTTATCAATCAAAATCTCCTGACATGCTAAAAATTCCTGAATTCCTGTGCTCATAACTTTAAATCAACTAAACCAGATGCTTCACTACTGTTCCCACTATGCTAACTCTGGTTCTGTGCCCCACTGAATAATTACAAGACTCAAGGACCCTAACAACTTGAGACAATCACAAGACTTAATGATTATGATAACTTAGAGACTGTTCCCGAAGGACACCAGAATGCCTGTATTGTGCCAAGAAATGCCAAGCATAGGAACTGTTTAATAAAGACTGTGTTGCACCCTGCCTTGTTATGGTTTTCATGAAAAAAAAGCCTGGCCTCTGCTATAAGCCATAAGCTCTCCTTCTCAGAAAGGTGGTTTTCAGCTTGCAAGCACTTTCCTCACTTTGAAATTGAACTTCTGTTTGATTCCTGACTCTCCTGTCTCTAGCATACTTCGTTCAGCTCTAGCCACCCTCAAGTTAGAGATTGGTTCTTGTCTAGTTGACACTGTGTATTTCTCTCCATCTTATTTTCTTATGGTTATCATTCTTTCTCTCTTTTTATGCTGTCCCTCTTTAAATGTTTATTTTCCTTCTCATCTCTCAATCTGGCATCCCTTTTATACTACCCCTCCTACTCATTTTTCTTATCCTTGTCCCCTCCTACTTCCCTTTGGGCAACTTAGATTTCTATACCCAACACACACAGACACACACGTGCATGCACATGTGTGTGTGCATGTGCATGTGTATTCTTTTCTCTTTGAACAAATTTTGATAAGAGTAAAGTTCAAACATTATCCACTAACCCTCCACTTGGCCTTCCACTACAAAATCTCTTCTTTGTATACCTGTTTTGTAGGACAAATATTTCCCTATTCTACATTTTACTTTCCTCTTCTCCCAGTGCACCACTTTTCTTACTTATTATTATTATTAATATTAGTATTAATATTACTTAGGAGATCATTGCAACATACATGACCCATAATCATGTCCCTTATCTATGTACGTTCTTTATAATTACCATGATAATGATAATGTTCCTAGGAATTAAATGTGTCATCTTCTCATATAGGAATGCAAACAATGTAACTTTATGTAGTCACTTGTGATTACTCTTTATTGCTTCCCTTTTTATGCTTCTCTTGAGTTTTGTTTTTGAGTGTCAAATTTTCTAATTACCTTTGATCTGTCATGAAGAATACTTGAAATTTCTCTATTTCCTTAAATACTGATTTTCCACAATAGATTATACTCGGTTTTTCTAGATAAACTATTCTTTTTTTCCATTTTCATTTTTTTGGTGTTGTTTTTCTTTAAATTTTTAGTTTTCAGCATTGATTTCCACAAGATTTTGAATTACAAAATTTCTCCCCATTTCTACCCTTCCCCCCACTCCAGGATGGCATATATTCTGGTTGTCCCATTCCCCAGTCAGCCCTCCCTTCTGTTACCCCACTCTCCCCCATCTCCTTTTCCCTTATTTTCTTGTAGGGCGATATAGATTTCTATTCCCCATTGCCTGTATATCTTATTTCCCAGTTGCATGTAAAAACAATTTTTTGAGCATCTGGTTTTAAAACTTTGAGTTCCAAATTCTTTCCCCTCTTCTCTCCCCACCCACCCTCCCTAAGAAGGCAAGCAATTCAGCATAGGCCACATGCGTATCATTATGCAAAACCCTTCCACAATACTCATGTTGTGAAAGACTAACTATATTTTGCTCCCTCCTATCCTGTCCCCCTTTATTCAATTTTCTCCCTTTACCCTGTCCTTTTTTGAAAGTGGTTGCTTTTGATTACTGCCTCCCCCTATCTGCCCTCCCTTTTATTGTCTGCCCTTTTTTATCTCCCTCCTCCTTCTTTCCTGTGAGGTAAGATACCCAATTGAGTGTGTATGTTACTCCCTCCTCAGGTCAAATCCGATGAGAGTGAGATTCACTCATTCCACCATACCTGCCCCCTCTTCCCTCCCAACAAACTGCTTTTTCTTTCCACTTTTATGGGGGATAATTTACCCCATTCTATCTATCCCTTTCTCCCTCTCTCAATATATTCCTATCTCATCCCCTATTTTGACTTTTTAGATATCATCCCTTCATATTCAACTCACCCTGTGCCCTCTGTCTATATGTCTATATATATATATATATATATATGTGTATGTGTGTGTGTGTGTGTGTGTGTGTTCGTTCTCTTCAGCTGCCCTAATACTGAGGTCTCATGAATTACACACATCATCTTTCCATGTAGGAATGTACAGTTCAACTTTAGTAAGTCCTTTATGATTTCTCTTTCTTATGACCTTTTCATCCTTCTCTTGATTCTTGTGTTTAAAAGTCAAATTTTCTTTTCAGCTCTGATCTTTCCACTGAGAAAGCTTGAAAGTCCTCTATTTTATTGAAAATCCATATTTTGCCTTGGAGCATGATACTCAGTGTTGCTGGGTAGGTGATTCTTGGTTTTAATCACATCTCTATTGACCTCCAGAATATCATATTCCAAGCCCTTTGATTCTTTAATGTAGAAGCTTCTAGATATTGTGTTATCCTGATTGTGTTTCCACAATACTCAAATTGTTTCTTTCTGGCTGCTTGCAGTACTTTCTCCTTTACCTGGGAGCTCTGGAATTTGGCAACAATATTCATAGGAGTTTTCTTTTTGCGATCTTTTTCAGGAGGTGATCTGTGGATTCTTTCAATTTCTATTTTACCCTCTGGCTCTAAAATATCAGGGCAGCCCTCCTCAATGATTTCTTGAAAGATGATATCTAGGCTCTTTTTATGATCATGGCTTTCAGGTAGTCCAATAATTTTTAAATTATCTTTCTTGGATCTACTTTCCAGTTCAGTTTGACATTGTCTTCCATTTTTTCATTCCTTTGTTTCTGTTTTATAATATCTTGATTTCTCACCAAGTCACTAGCTTCCACTTGCTCCAATCTAATTTTTAAGGTGGTATTTTCTTCAGTGGTCTTTTGGACCTCCTTTTC
>JAQQSZ010006628.1:0-13537 GCA_028646595.1 Phalanger gymnotis
ACAGGGTCAAGGGAGAAAATTCAATAAAGAGGGATAGGTTAGGAAGAAGCAAAATGTAGTTAGTCTTTCACAACATGAGTATTGTGGAAGGGTTATACATAATGATATGCATGTGGCCCATGTTGAATTGCTGGACTTCTTAGGGAGGGTGAGTGGGAAGGGAAGAGGGGAGAGAATTTGGAACTCAAAGTTTTAAAAAATAAATGTTCAAAAACAAAAAAGTTTTTGCAGGCAAGCAGAAAATAAGATACACAGGCAATGGGGCATAGAAATTTATCTTGCCCTTCAAGAAAGGAAGGGAAAAGGGAATGGGAGGGTAATGGGGTGACAGAGGGGAGGGCAGACTGGGGAACAGGGCAACCAGAATATATACCATCTTGGAGTGGGGGAAAGGGTAGAAATGGGGAGAAAATTTGTAATTCAAACTCCTGTGAAAATCAATGCTGAAAACTAAATATATTAAACAAAATTTATAAAAAAAAAAGTTAGGGGCAAGAGGAAGCTAATGATTCTATAAGACACCAAGAATCAAACAAAATCAAAAGAATGGAAAAATAGGAGAAAATGTAAAATACCTCATTGGAAAAACAACTGAACTGGAAACTAGATCAGGGAGAGATAAGAATTATATCGAGATAGTAATTATTGAAATAAGAATATTAAAGATAAGATTAAGAATTATTGGGCTACCTGAAAGCCATGGTTAAAAACAGAGCCTGGACAGCATCTTTCAAGAAATTATCAAGGAAGATTTCCCTGATATCCTAGAACCAATGGGTAAAATAGTCACTGAAAGAATACACTGATCACAGAGATCATAAAATTAAAACTCCAAGGAATATTGTAGCCAAATTCCAGAATTATCAGATCAAGGAGAAAATACTGCAAGCAGCCAGAGAGAAACAATTTAAATACCATTGAATCATAGTCAGGAATACACAGTTAAGTAGAACCTTGATTTACAAGTAACCTGGTTTACTTATGCTTCACTGGATGAGGAAAAAAATTTTTTTTGCAAAATTTATCTTGCAGGACAAATAAAATTTCTCAGTACAAACATGATATTTGGACTTGAAGGGCTCACAAAAGGATGATGCTCAACTAAGGCAATTTTTTTTTTGCTTTCCCATGTCAAACAAAGGAACCACAGGAGCTGACAACAGATGAGCAGAGGGATCTGCATGAGGAGTAACAATGAGAGGTTGTGGAGAATATTTCATCTGAGGAGGAGGTTGAGAGGTCAAAGGAATCCCTTAGGTCAAGTGGGAGATTTATCAGATGTGGGAAAAGGTGCAAAATTTTGTTGAAAAAAATCACTCAAACAAGGCTGTAGCAATGAGAGTCATGAATATTGTTAATGACAATGCAATGTCACATTTCTGAGACATTCTGAAAAAAACATCAAAAACAAGTGTCATTAGACAGATTCCTAGTCAGAAGCAAATATAAAAAAAATTGGTGAGTCAAAACATGAAATTGATTCTAAAAAATGAAAAATAAGTGAAGGCAGTAGTGTTAGTCTTAATTTAGTGAAAGTAGCATAAGAGAGAACACTCCCAACATTGAAATCCCCGATGTTCTCATGAAAGGAGATTCTCTTTCCAAGCAATAACCCTTCTTCCTCCTCCTCTCTCTTGTCTCTCTCACACCAGCCACAGCTCCTCTCAAAGGTAAAGTGCAGGTTAATTTATTTTATTTTTGGTTTATATTGTATCCCAATCATTGCTATAGTGTTTCAGGTGCATTAGGGACAAAAAAAAATTACTTAAAATTATAAATAATTGTTTTTATATGAATATTTTGGGGATGTGGTACTGATCATCTGACTTTACATTATTTCCGACAGGAAAATTTGCTTTGCAATACAAACATATCACATGGCGAACAGAATCTTGGAATGAATTAAATTTGTAAACCAAGGTTCTACTTGTACTTAGCAGCTTCTACACTAAAGAATATGAGGGCCTAGAATATAGTAATCTGGAAGGTAAAGAAGCTTGGATTACCAACAATAATCAACTATCCAGCAAAATTGAGTATAATCTTTCAGAGGAAAAGATGGATATTCAATGAAATAAAGGACTTTAAATCATTATTGATGAGAAAACAAGAGTTGAGTAGAAAATTTGATCTTCAAACACAAGACTCAAGAGAAGCATAAAAGGGTGAACAGGAAAAAAACTTATTGTTCAATAAGGTTAAAGTGTTCACATCCCTACACAGGAAGATGATACTTGTAACTCATGAGAACTGTATCTTTATTATGGCATTTAGAAAGGGTATCCATAGAGAGAGAGTGTGATCGATGGATTCTTTCCATTTCTATTTTACACTCTAGTTCAAGGATATCAGGGCAGTTTTCCTTGATAATTTCTTAATATATGATGTTTAGGATTTTTTATCATAATTTTCAGGTAAACCAATAATTCTTAAATTATCTCTCTTCAATTTATTTTCTTATTCAGCTTTTTTTCCAGTAAGATATTTCATACTTTTTACCAGCCTATTTCTTGACTTTTAACTTTATGGTAAAGTTGGGATTTGCTCCTGGGGTCCCAAGCTTCAGGCCTTTCTTGCTGCTGTTTTCAGAGCTGTCTCTGAGGTTTTGTAGGTTTTCAGTGCTTCCAAAGTGATATGATTTAAGGAAAGGTGTGGTTATCACTCTCCTGGTATGTGCTCCGGTTTTCATTCAAGAAAGAGCCTTGTTCCCCTGCAGCCACCATCACAAACTATCCTTATGGCCTAGCTCTTTGACCATCAATTTCCTACAACTGCAATTGGTAGTGTTTGTCTCTGTCTTGTTATTGAAACCAGTGTCCCTACAGCCAGGTAAGTGACCACAAGCACTATTCTCCATGCTGAAACCTTGAGCAAGGCCCTTGCTCATCTGTGCAACAAGTGACATTAACTTCTTTTGGCCCCAAGACTGCAACAAGGAAATGTGTACGTGCAATGCTCATCCTTGGGCTGATACCTACCAAAGCTACTGCTGCAGCCAGTGTACCTACCCTTAAGAAACAGGCAGACCTTCTTACACTGTAATCTCAAGGCTCACCATGACCCCAGTGAGACATAACTTTCCTACTACCTCCTAAACTGTCTTGGCCTAGAAAATTTTTTCACCTGGCCCTTGGTTGGTTCTGACACTCCAGAATTTGATTTGAGCCATTATTTTAAAGTTGTTTGGAGAGAAACTTGGGAGAGCTCAGCTGAATGCTTCTCTACTCCACTATCTTGGTTATCCTTAATTACTTTTTCACTCTTGATTTGTCTAACATCCATGAGGCCTCACGCAAATCAGTTGTACATTAACCATTATAGTTGCCTTCAAAAACACTTTCCTCTTTTTTCTTTAGTGTCTCTATGACTTTGTAATTTATTACTCCACTTTTGATTTTGTCTCTCTTCTCTGATTTCTGTTTGTTTCTCTGTTTTTATTCATGTTTCCCTCTTAATCTTAGTCTCTATGCCTTTTTCTCTCCATCTCTGGAGTTTCCTATGTGAGTCTATAATCATCATTCTAGCTTGTCATCTTATTCTTCTCCCTTCTTTCTCTCGTTCATTTTCTCTCTTCTTTTTCTGATTTTTTTGCCTCTCGAATTCTTTCTCTTGGTCATTACTTTCTCTTTTACAATTAAAATGTTTTATTGATATTGTTTATTTTTAGATTACTTTCACTATCAAATATATCCTTCTACTCTCCCTAAAACTTATGACAAGGAATAAAATAGAAAAAAGAGAGAGAAAAGTAATAATACTTTAGCTAACTCTGACACTGCATCAATGTCCCTTCCCACTGTCCTGCTTTCCTGCAAATAAAAGGAGAAAATGCGGTTTTTTTCCATTCTCTTCAGAGTCTTTTTCAATATATAGTTCCTATTTTTGGCACCTTTTATGGTCTAACTCCCATTCATGCCCATTATTTATTTTTATATGCACATATACTCCAGTCATCCTCCTCTCAAGTTCTGCCAGGTCTACCATCTGAACACTTTCCCAGTCTTGATATATTAGCTTTACCTGATGAGAAATAGCCCTGGGTATCTAAATGCCTAAAATACAAGAGGTAGAGGCAGTAGGTTTTCTTTATAAAAGACTTTTTATCAATTAATGTATTTTTATGGCAGAAAAAAAAATTGGCCTTTCATAGTACATTAGTATTTATTCTGTGGTAAGTCAGGCCAATAGAAGTGAATTTGAGTAAAAAAAATTTTTTGAAAACCTGGGTTTGAATGCTAGCTCTGCTATTTACTGTGTGGTATCTGACAAGCCACTTAATGGCTATGGCTCTCAGTTACCTTATCTGTGAAATGAAGAAGTTGGATAAAACTTTCTTCTTTTTCTAAATCCTGTGATTCTCTAAATACCTTGGTGATAGGACCAGCTTCATTCTTTTCTTTGTATCTATGCCTAGACCATAATAAGTCATTAACAAATGCTTGTTATTTGATGGAGTGTGTGTGTTACAGTAGAAGTTGAAAAGCTCAAATGGGTGGTAACCCAAACAGGTAAAATGTGCAAAAGGTATATAAATGCTTTTTTCTAGATCTGACTGCAATTGTTGTTTGGTTGCTTTTCAGTTAGGTTAGACTCTGTATGACCCTATTTGGGGGTTTTCTTGACAATATCTACCACTATCATTAATAACCAGAAATCAGAGCAAGGAAATGGCCATAGGTATATAATGGTGAAATCAACGCTGGAGACTGGATGGAAATGGGGGTGGGGTACATATTCCATGCCTCTCAGTAAAGGACAATCACCCCCTGAAGAGTTGAATGAACAAAGGAGGGGCAGAAATTGAATTCTATCAGCTATGGAAGAGAGGCTTAAGTCTAAACCCAAGAGACAAAAGTATAGTAGGAGGAAGCAGGTCAGAGCCTGCACAGTGGAGGAAGAGTTGAGTGGAAAGTTTGTTGTTGTTTTTTTTTTTCTGAATTGAGACCCAAATAGTAGAGACAGAGAGTTGGGATATGCTAGTAAAAGCTATAACTCCCAGCTTTCAGAGTAACAATTTGACTGTTGAACAGAGATTTGTGAAGAGTTCCAGGCTGCTTACTCCAATCACTCTTTCTCCACCTCCTTTCAACTATAGCACCCCTTATCTCCACCACTTTTACAATTTCCATTTTTATTGTCAGATTTAGTTCCCAAAAGGTAGGTGACTATTTTTCCCCTTGGAATTCTAGGAGATAACCCTGAAATTCTTAGGTTTCCCAGTACTATAAATCACATAATCCTACTACTGTGTTCTTCATTGACTGTCAGCTGAAACTTTTTAAAAGGGTATTTAAGAAAGGGTTTCAGCCAAGCTTTTAGAAAAGCTATTTACTAACTGGGTCTATCAAGTACAATAGTTTCAGAAATAGGCCCCCAAACTAGGACCCATTGTCCCATTATATGCATATGCCTATCTTTCAAGGCTTTTTCTATCATCATTTAATTTATAGTCAAGCCAACCTGGCTTATTTACTGTTCCTCAAACAAGACATTCCATCACCCGTCTTTGCCTTTGTGCAAGCTGTCCCCCATGCCTGAGACACCTTTCTTGAACTCTGCCTCTTAGAATCCTTAGCTTACTTCAAAACTCAACTCGAATGCCACCTCCTATATGAGGCATCTCCTAATCATCTAATCTTCTCACTAAATATCATAACCCATTCTGCCCATTGTCTCTTTTACATTGTTTTGGAATTTGTATTTATTTCCTTTGTCTGAAATCCCAGGATGTAGGAAATAGGGGTCAAGAAGATCTAAGTTCAAATTCTCCCTTAGACACTTGCTATATGAGTGACATTGGGCAGCATACTTCTCTTCAATCAGTTTCAGTTTTTTCATCTGAAAAATGAGGATAATAATAACACCTACATCACAGACTTATTAGAATGATAAAATAAGATAACATGTACAGCATTTTGAAAAACTCAAAGCTCTATATAAATGCTAGGTATTATTATAAACACAAAAATCAATGTATGTTCCTTTAATAAATGGGCTCTCCAAAATGGCATCCAGGCTGAATGTTTTTCACTGAAATGTATTCCCTTATTTCTGGAAATAAAAATATTAATACTAGCTGTGTGACCTTGTTGCCCTGCCTTCCCCCCTCCAAAAAAATATTAAAACATTTTGGGACATAAATAAAGTAGCTGATAAGGCAGGAGTTCTGTGTGATAGACCAGAAAATGTCAACGTAGGATTTCTGGATATAGATCTTTAAATATGCCAAAGCATTATCTGGCCAGGTAGACTAGGCACCATTAAAAATTCATTTAAAAATTCTTGCCATATTTTAAAATTTACTTATTTTTAGTTTTAACATTCACTTCCATAAGATTATGAATTCTAAATTTTCTACTCCTGCCTCCCCTCCCCCATCCCCAAGACACCATGCAATCTAACATAGGTTATGCATATATATATCCATATTAAACATATTTTCACATTACCCATGTTGTAAAGTAGAATTAGAACCAATGGGAGGAACCATGAGAAAGAAGAAATGAAAAAGGGGGAGCAAAGAGTATGCTTCAATCTGCATTCAGACTCTATACTTCTTTTTCTAGATGTGGATAGCATTTTCCATCATGAGTCTTTTGGAGTTGTCTTATCTCCTTGCATTGCTGAGAAGAGCAAATTTAGTCATCGAATAATGTTGCTGTTATTGTGTACAATGTTCTCCTGGTTGTGCTCACTTCACTCAGCATCAGCTCACATAAGTCTTTCCAGGTTTATCTGAAGTCCATCTGCTCATCATTTCTTATATCACAATAGTATTCCACTACATTCATATACCATGACCTGTTCCCCCAATTGATGGGCATCTCCTCAATTTCCAATTCTTGGCCAACACAAAAAGAGCTGCTATAAATATTTTTGTACATGTGGGTCCTTTTCCCATTTTTATGATCTCTTTGGGATACAGA
Source organism: Phalanger gymnotis (assembly GCA_028646595.1). Lineage (NCBI taxonomy): Eukaryota > Metazoa > Chordata > Mammalia > Diprotodontia > Phalangeridae > Phalanger > Phalanger gymnotis. The sequence goes on from JAQQSZ010006628.1 coordinate 6,927, forward strand.
CTTAGTAGTGGTATTACTGTATGAAAAGGTATGCACAGCTTTATAGCACTTTGGGCATAGTTCCAAATTGCTCTCCAGAATGGTTGGAGCAGTTCACAACTCCATCAACAATGCATTAGTGTTCCAATTTTCCCACATCTTCTCCAACATTTATCAGTTTCCTGCTCTGTCATGTTAGCCAGTCTTATAGGTGTGAGTGGGACCTCAGAGTTGTTTTGATTTGCATTTCTCTAATCAATGTGATTTAGAGCATTTTTTCATATGATTATAGATAGTTTTAATTTCTTCATCTGAAAACTGCTTATTCATATCCTTTGACCATTTATCAACTGAAGAATGACTTGGATTCTAATAAATTTGATGCAGTTCTCTATATATTTTAGAAATGAGGCCTTTTTCAGAGAAACTCCCAGCTTTCTGATTCCCTTCTAATCTTGGTTGCACTGGCTTTCTTTGCACAAAAACTTGTTATTTTAATTTAATGTAATCAAAATTATCCATTTTGCATTTCATAATATTCTCTATCTCTTATGTGGTCAAAGATTCTTTCATTTTCCATAAATCTGACAAGTGAATTATTCTTTATTCTCCTAATTTAAACTATCACCCTTTATATCTAAATTGTGAATCCTATTTTGACTTTATCTTGGTATACAGTGTAAGATGTTGGTATATACCTGCCTTCTGCCATAATTTTTTATAGTTTTCTCAACAGTTTTGGTTCAAATAATGAATTCTTAATATCAGAAGCTGTAGTCTTTGGCTTTATCAATAGTCATTTGGCTTTACTGTGTCCTATGTGTCTAATTTATTCCACTGATCCACAATGAATGCTCCTTTATAATACAGTTTAAGATCTGGTACAGCTAGGCCACCTTTCCTTGAATTTCTTTTCATTAATTCCCTCAGAACTTGTGTTCTTTCAGATGAATTTATTTTTTCTAGTGCTATAAATTTTTTTTGGTAGTTTGATTGGTATTGCACTGAATAAGTCAATTAATTTAGGTAAAATTGTCATCTTTATTATATTAGTTGGCCTACCCATGAGTAACTGATATTTTTCCAATTATTTAGTTCTGACTTTATTTGTATAGAAAATATTTTGTAATTGTGTTCATATAGTCCCTGGATTTTTCTTGGCAAATAGGCTCCCAAATATTTTGTAATGTCTACAGTAACTTTAAATGGAATTTCTCTGTCTCTTGCTGTTGGAATTCATTAGCAATATGTAGAAATGCTGATGACTTATGTGGATTTATTTTATGTCCTACAATTTTGCTAAACGATTTTGTTTTTTATTATTTCAAGTAGTTTTTTTTTTTACCTGATTCTCTAGGATTCTCTAAATATGTTGGCATATCATCTGCAAAGAGTGATGGCTTTGTTTCTTCTTTGCCTATTCTAATTCCTTCACTTCCTGTTTCTTCTCTTATTGCTAAAGCTAATATTTTTAGTGCAATATAGAAAACCAATGGTGACAATTGGCATCCTTGTTTTACCCCTGATCTTATTGGAAATGCTTCTAGCTTATCCCCATTACATATAATGCCGGCTGATGGTTTTCCATATATGCTACTTATAATTTTAAGGAAGACTCCATTTATTCCCATGCTCCTTAGTGCTTTTAATAGGAATGGGTGCTGTATTTTGCAAAAGCTTTTTCTGCATCTATTAAGATAACCAATTGATTTCTGTTACTTTTGTTGGTATGATCAATTATGCTGATAGTTTTCCAAATATTGAACCAGCCCTGCAATCCTGGTATAAATTCTACCTAGTCAGAGTGTATTGTCCTCATGCTGAATTATTGTAATCTCTTTGCTAATATTTTGGTTAAAATTTTTTCATCAATATTCATTAGGAAATTGGTCTATAATTTTGTTTTTCTGTTTTGGCTCTTCCCACGTTAGGTATCAGCACCATATTTGTATCATAAAAAGAATTTGGTAGGACTCCTTCACCTATTTTCCCAAATAATTTATATAGCAAAAGAATTAGTTGTTCTTTAAATGTTTGGTAGAATTCACTTATTAATCTATCTGGCCCTGGAGATGTTTTTCTTAGGTAGTTCATTGATCACTTGTTCAATTTCTTTTTCTGAAATGAAGTTATTTAAGTATTTTATTTTCTCTTCTGTTAATCTGGGAAATTTATATTTTTGTAAATATCCATTTCATTAAGATTGTCAAATTTCTTGGCATACAATTGGGTAAAATAACTCCTAATTATTGTTTTACAATCATTTTCTTAATTTCAATTTTGTTACTCTCTCCTTTGGTTTTCAGAATTTCTAATTTGGTATTTAACTAGAGATTTTTTATTTGTTCTTTTTCTAGCTTTTTTAGTTGCATTCCCAAATGATTGATCTCTTCTTTCTCTATTTTATTCATGTAAGCATTCAGAGATATAATTTTTAGAAAATTAAAACAAAAAAGAGAAATGCTTTGCCCAATCAAAGAAAAAAAAAGTAATGCAAAAAAATAAATCTTAACTAAGGAAATACTAAGGCAAGGAAAGTGTTGGAGGCTAATATTATAGGATCACTTGGATAATTTGGATTGTTGGGGATTCTAATTTTGTTTATTAGCTTTCACTACATATCTCTTGGTAAGGAGTTGTGGGGGGAATTTGGTCTTGGAGACATCAAAGATCAATCAATCAGTAAGCATTTATCAAATGTCTACTTGTTCTAGGAACTAAGTTAGGCCCAGCACCTTTTATCTCTTACTCTCTTCTTAGTTTTCAGTAACATGGATTTCAATTTCATCAGTTGAATTAAACTCTCTAGAGTTACCGATGATCTCCTAATTTACTAATATGTCCTTTTCTCAATCCTTTCCTATCTTTCCAGTCTACTTACTCTTTAAAATCCAACCATACTCCTTCAGTTCTTTACAAATGACATTGCATCTCTATACATCATGTGCAATCTCTGCCTCTTCCACACACCCAGGAAACTCACCTTTCTCACTTCTGCCTTTTGGATTCCTACAAGATTCAACTCAAATCCTACTTTAGATAAGAGGCCTTTCTAAGTATGCTCTTTGCCAATGTTGATACCTCTTAATTATCTTTCTTGTCTCACTACCATAGCTAATATTCCTAGAAATATGTCATTATCTGATGGAGTGAGAGGATTTCCTCATTTTGAGTGTATACTTAAAGGAAAAGCTTCAAGTATGTTGCTGTAGTACATGATAACAGCTTTTATTTGTAAACTAATGCTTTTTGTGACATTAAACAAAAAACTGTCCACGCTTATACTTTCAAACATACATAAATACTGAACATTTAAAGGCTTTATTGCATCTAATGATGTAACTTTTGGGTTCTAATAGTTTTTTATAATTATTCATATATTAAAATACTAAATTAATACTATTTTTTTCATAGTATTTTCCATTCTCATATCACAGATTTAAATCCAAGTTGATTATGATGAGTAATATTTTAAAATATACTTTTAAAATTTTTCATTCCAAATTTTCTCCCTCCTTGAATCACAACTGTCATCTTTTAAGAAAGCAAGAAAAATGATACACATTATACATGAGGCCATACAAAACATTTCCACATTAGCCATGTTGTGAGATGAAAACAAGAAAAATAAAGTGAAAATTTGCTTCAATCTGCACTCAGAGTTTATCAGTTCTCTCTCTGATGGTAGATAGCATATTTCAACTTGACTTATGGTGAGTAATTTTAATAATATATTGTAGTAGACTCTTTGGCAAGATTTTATTGAAAACTTTAAAATATTCAGGAATGAGATTGGTTTGTAGTTCTCTTTCTCTGCTTTTTCTTACATAGTTTAGCTATCTCTGTGTCATTTCTCCCCTGATACCCTGTGGGGATATAGAGGTGGCCCTGAGTTTTTAAGGCTTTTCTAGTAGGCTGCAACATACAGAAAAGAGGCCTTGAGTAGGGGACCAGTGTATGTCTTTCCCCATGGATCTGCCTAGCTTAAGACTAAGAAGTTCACTGCTACAGAATGAGAAGTAAAACATTTTGGCCAAAAAAAGCTCTTAAAGGTCATGCACCTTGGTGTGGAAGGACTATAATCTACCAGAAGAGGAAATACATCCACCAATGAAAGTCTGGATGTGGAAGAAGTATTAGTAAGATAAGGAAAGGACCACTTATCCAAGGTCACATAGGCAATATGTGTCAGAAACTGGACTTGAAGCCAAGTCCTGTTCACTTCAATGTGGATTCTTTATCCATTAGGAGACAGTGTCTCATTCATACAAGATAATCTAAATTCTTGATTATGTGTATAATACTGACATTTCAAATCTTCAAATGAACAATGACTCGGGAATCATTTCTGCCTTAGAAAACATATTTTCCAAAAGTGATTTGTTTTATTAAAATAAGAATGCAGAAAATTTCATTTCAACCTCTCCCATCTTCTACACTCTTTATATCAGTGTATATCAGGCCTTCCTGTTATAAAAGCTGATGGCTTGTAAAAGCAACAGTACAATTTCTTCTTCTGGCAGGTGCCACTTTGAATAAGAGGAAACGTACAAAAATCCTTCTCACAACTGCCCCCTTCAATTACACATCTGACACTGTCAATAAGTCCACCATACCCTATGAAAAGAAGTAAAAGAATGTTTCAGAATATTTGTTAAAAGACAAATAGAAGAAGAGATGTTATGTTGTAATTCTGAATCACTCTCAGAGGTTTTGCCCTAAACATAACATAACTTAATTTTTTATGAAATTTTCTTTCAAGAAATGTAGTCCGGGGGCAGCTGGTGAGCACAGTGAGTAGAGCACTGGCCCAGGAGTCAGGAGGACCCAAGTTCAAATTCAGCCTCAGACACTCGACACATGTACTAGCTGTGTGACCTTGGGCAAGTCACTTAACCCTAAATGCCTTGCCAAAAAAAATTGTACTCTCTTGTAATTGAGAGCAATGATTGGAAGCTACAAAGAGTTCAAGGTGGGTTCAATGATAACAAAAATTTCCTAACCATTAGAGCTATCCCAAAGTGAAATGGTTCTCTTAAGAAGTAGTGGAGTCCACTTTCAAATACAGTATTTGTCCATCTAAATATAAATTGCTCTTCTAAAGAGCTCTTTAGGACTAAGTGGAGCAGCTTTCCCATAATCATCCACAGAGTTAGTGAGGACCCAGGCCTCATTTCAGGCTAGCTAGATCAGAAAACTGATGATCCCACACACTAAGCCCATCTTCCATATACATAGTCCCAACTCCCTGATTGCAACTTACCTGTTCCAAAATAGGAGATCACAAAAAGCACCATAAACACCAGGTGAAGGATCCTCATGGTGACTGGATGGCTAGAACCCGGAAATCATAGGAAAAATGAGGAAGACAAGCTCAGGAGATGCCAGGATAAGTGGCACCAGATCAGGCTAGGCCAGACTTAGCTTGCTTTGACTCAATTCTGTTCAGTTCCTACACTGAGGCTGACTGAGTAAAGTTTCCCAAGAGCCTGAAGGGCTGCTCTATTCATGGGGTTAGGAAATTATCCAACGAGATTTTCATATTTAATATGCAACTGATAGAATCCACAGTGAAATACAAAATAATCCCATTTATTATGTAAAATACCTCATTGGAAAAACCATCAGTGGTTTTCTAGAAAATAGATCCAGAAGAGATAATTTAAGAATTGTTAATTATTATTATATTATATATTATATTATTATAATATTGTAATACAATTATTATTATTATTATTAAGAAAGCCATGATAATAAATGCCTACATAGTACCTTTCAAAACCGACATCCCAGAACCACAGGGTAAAATAGTCATTGAAAGAATCCACTAATTACCTCCTGAAAGAGATCCCACAATGAAAACTCCAAGGAATATTGTGGCCAAATTCCAGAATTAGCAGGTCAAGGAGAAAATATTGCAAGCAGCTAGAAATAAACAATTAAAATGTCAAGGACCCACAGTCAGGATTAAATGGAACTTGACAGCTTCTATATTAAAGTATGGGAGGGCTTGGAATATAATATTCTGGAAGGCAAAGGAGCTTGGATTATAACCAGGAATCAACGACCCAGTAAAATTGAGCATGATCTTTCAGGGGAAAAGATGGATATTCAATGAAAAGGGGGACTTTCAAACCTTCCTGATGAAAAGACCAGAGCTCAACAGAAAATTCTATCATCAAATGCAAGACTCAAGAGAACCATAAAAAGATAAACATGAAAGAAAAAAAGTCATTCAATAAGATTTAACTGTTTACATCTTTACATAGCAAGATGATACTTGTAACTAATGAGTACTGTAAATCTATTAAGGCAGTTAGAAGGACTATATCTAGACAGAGGGCATATGTATAAGTTGACTTTGTTGTAATGATTAAAAAAATTTAGGGGTGAAAAAATGATTATACTGGAAGAAGAGGAAAGAAAGAGGTTGAATAGGGGGGCGGAGCCAAGATGGCGGCTGGGAAGCAGTGACTGGCGTGAGCTCCCCACCAAGTTCCTCCAAAAACCTATAAAACAATGGCTCTGAACCAATTTTAGAGCTGCAGAACCCACAAAGTGGCAGAGGGAAGCAGGGCTCCACCGCAGGACAGCCTGGATGGTCCCTGGGTAAGGTCGGTCCCACACGGACC
>JAQQSZ010006629.1:0-13536 GCA_028646595.1 Phalanger gymnotis
TGGACTGTGGTATCCAGGCCCGAAAACCCTATTCCACATGGGGTCTGACCAGAACCTTCTGTGTTCTGGCTTTACCAATCAATCGACAAGCATTTATTAGGCACCTACTAGGTACTAGGTAATGTGCTAGGTGCTACAGATACAAACATTTTAAAAATGCAACAGTCCCCACCCCCAAGGCTCTTACATTCTATTGGGGAGTGGGAAACATGGACACATATAATTAGATACAAACTATGTGCAAATTAAGTACAGGGGCTAGACTTGGGATCTCTGGTGGAGGGGTGGGCCGGTGCCTCCTCTGCCATTTAATAGTCTTAGCGAGTTGGTCAGAGCATTGAGAGACTCAAGGACTCGCCAAGGTCACACTCTGGTGTGTGTCAAAGGCAGGACTTGAACCTGGAGCTTGCTGGCTACAAGGCCAGCCCTCTAGCCACAATAACTGGTACAAAATAGATTAATAATAATGGTGGGGGGTGGGGGAGAGGGGAAGAGACCCCAGCAAAGGTCCCCCTTAGTGAAGCTTAGGATTGTGTTAACTTTTTGGATGACCTTGTCACAAAGTTAGTCTTTGGACTTGTGGTCCAATAAAATCCCTAGGTCTCTTTCCATCCAACTGTCGTCCAGCCAGCCACAGGGTTTCCATTTTTGACTAGCGCAATTGACATTTTGGACCCAAGTGCAGGAGTTTACATTTATCACTATTAAAAGTCATCTGATTAGTTTTGGCCCCAGATTCTAGTCTCTCAAGCTAGATTGAGGTTGTTGGCCCCAGAAAAGGCCCAAGCTGGGGAGGGACACTTGTGACTGGGGTCTCTGCCTACCTGCAGGTGGCAGTTCATGTCAGATGGGGCAGACGTGGGCTTTGGGGTATTCCTGAAGACAAAGACTGGTGAGCGGCAGAGAGCAGGCGAGATGACAGAGGTCCTTCCCAACCAGAGGTACAACGCTCACCTGGTGCCTGAGGATGGGACGCTCACCTGCAGCGAGCCTGGGATCTGTAAGTGTTCCTCTGTCTTGACTTAAGACATCTTCTCTGCAGGAGATGCTTGGACTTAGCATAGAATGACAGCATATAAGAGCTGGGAGGGGCTTTAGAACAGGGAAGGTCAGGGCTGGGAGGGGCCTTAGAACTGGGAAGGTCAGGGATGGGAGGGGCCTCAGAACAAGGAAGGTCAGGGCTGGGAGGGGCCTTAGAATAGGGGATGTCAGAGCTGAGTCCATGGGTCATAGAGATAATCTATTCCAATTTCTCATTTTATAAATATTAAGTCATAAAGTTCTCTCCCTCCACATTCTGGAAGTCGAGATCACTTGGGCTCCAGTTCCAGAACCTCGTGGCTAGAACCCAAGGCCAGCCCTCTCTGTGGGCTTCTGTTCCGCTCATGGTCAGACCCTTCAGAGCATCGGCTGCTGGGCAGGTGTGAGGCCTCTGGTGATCACTGAGCTCCGAGAAGCCCCAGGAGCCCAATCAGGGGCTGGGGAGATAGGCCTGTGCAGCTCCAGCTCCCTTAGCTTCCCTCCCTGCAGCAGCATCAGGGCCAGGCCCTTGGGGAGGGGGTTGGGAGGCAGTGCCAGGGAGGAGGGATGATGGGGCACAGGGGAGGTTCTGATGGCAGCCTCAAGGGGCCCCAGGCTCATCTCCATGGCAGCCCAGGCAGGGGGTGGACCCGAGACTTCCACTGTGATCTGTGGTTGATTGGTGCCTCAGCGGCCCTCCTAGGCCCGCCCCCTTCCCAAGCCCAGCAGCCTTGTGTGTCTGCCCCAGCTCCCCATACCCTCCTCACTGCCCCCCTCTCGTTCACTTGAACATCTCCCCACGCTCACATACTCACCTGCATACCCACATACTCCCATCCCCCACTCGCACTCGCATACACATGCACACCTACCCACATTCACTGCCACCCCCCACCCACCCAAGCCCAGCCTTCACCTCCCACTGTCAATCTGGGCCTGCTCCCACCCCTCCACTAGCCCTAGCTGGCAAAAGCTGGGGATTAGTGATAACAGGGACTGGTCCAAGGTCTCTTGTGCTACCAGTGAGTTGTTGAGCCTGGAGTGCCGGCCTTGGAGCTGGGAAGCCCTAAGATATCTGGCCTCTCTACAGACTCTTCTGTCAGAATTGGTCCTGATGGGAGGGGCATCCCATTGGTTGGGGTGGGAGGCTGAGTGTGTGAGTAGCCCAACCCCGTGATTTTACAGTGGCCCAGCAAGGCCTGGTAACTAACTATCCCAGGGTCACACAGCTAGTAAATTTTAAGAGGAGAGATTTGAACTCAGAACTTTGCAACTCCAACATTGACACTCTTTCTGCTGTATTACCTTGCAAAACTTCTGATTCTTCCCAGGAGGGAAACTGAGGGAAGGAAGCTACAGGCCCAGGGCCATCATCCTAGGGGCAGAATAGGATAGAGTGGCCTCTAACCCCTCCTCTGGCCCAGTCTCCTCACTCCAGGACAGACATTAGTTAGGCCCCTACTGTGTTCCAGTCTCTGGGCTGCACAAGTTCTAGGTGCACAAACACTCCTATAAAGCCAACCCCAGGTCTGGCCACATGCAGAGACGGCTGGGCAGCTCTGCCCCAGCACCCCTCAGGCAGGACCAGGAGGGCTGGGCCTGCTGTTTTCCCACTTGGGCTCAGGTTTACCTTGAGGCAGGTGCCTGGCAGGAAGGGAGGATTAGACTGCAGCCTCGGCAGAGGCAGGAGTGCTGGCTCAGGCTGGACGCTGAGACCCAGGAGCACCTGAGGGGAGCCGGGGGCCAGGGACTCGTCTGGGATTTCGTTAGCAGAGCAAAGTCCTTCTACAGGGGCAGGCGGGCACCGTCTAGGAGAGTTACCCGGGGACGCAGAGGTGAAGCGGTTTGGCCAGAGTCTGTCTGGAAGCCAGCTCGGGCCAGCTCTGCCCGGTCATGTCCACTCTACCACGTTGCCTCTCCTAGCTGGACCTTGGCTAGGCACACGGGGGAGAAACTAGAAACTGGAGACTTGGTCCAAGTCCACTTTGTTCTGCACTCACTTAAATCATTCGTTCACTCCACCCAGTTGTTTCTTCATCAATTCCACTTACTTTTCCATTCTTCCACTTCACTAATTTACCCACTTCACTCGTTCATCTATTCCATTTTACTCATTCACTGGCTCCCTTCGCCCCTTCATTATCCCAACGTACCCGGGTATGCTAGCTCTTCTACCTCCAAGGGTTTGTAGTAAGGACGTAATAATATCGATAAAAGTTCTTAGCACAGTAGTACCTAGCACATAGTAGGTGCTTAAAAATGCTCCTTTCCTCCCTCCCTCTCTCCTTTCCTCCCTCCCTCTCTCCTTTCCTTCCTCCCTCACTTTCTTTCTTCTCTTTCTCCCTCCTTCCTTGCCTCCCAAAGCAGAAATGGCCTATTTCAGGAGGTGGTCAGCTCCCCCTTCCATGAGCTCTTTAAGCCCAGTGGGGAGGAAGACCACCGTCAGGCACTTTGGACAGTGATTATCATTCAGGTGGTAGCTGGCCCCGGGTGCTCTGGGAATCCCTGCCTGCCCCCATATTCTGTGGTCTTTTTGAGGCAGCTGGTAGTGAAGTGGATGGAGGGACAGTCTGGGAGTCAGGCAGACCTGAGTGCCGATCCTGCCGCCGACTCTTACTAGCTGTGGGACTTGGCCTCTGTCAGACTCCATTTTGCTTGTCTGTCAGATCCCGTGACCTTCAGGGGACCAACAGCCCTAAGTCTTGGAGCCCGTGCTTCTTTGGTTCTGCGCCTGAAGGGCTGGGGGGACACTGGGGCTGATGGAGGCTAGGGAATCGCTGCTGGGTCTCTTAGGGAGTGCTGCGCCCTGTGTTAGGGGATGTTCCAGAACAGGGGTTCTCACTCTTGTTGGTGATGCACCCCCTGGGCAGTCTGCTGAAGCCCTGCGCAGAATGGCGGTGCATGATAGCAACACTCTGGGATTACAATGGAACCTGAGGAAATGTAGTTATCCAAATATCTATTTTTAAAACTGGAGTTGGTAAAGCTGTGTTGTTTTAAATGAGATCTCATCTGTGAGGCAGAGCTTTGCTCACCTGAAGGTACCAATTCCACACTACCTAGCATCGTTATCAGCATCGCGGTAGGGATGCTTGCTTAGGCAGGGACGCCTTACTTAGCGGACCCTCCAGCCCTGAGATTCTAAGATCCCCCCATTCAGTTACCAGCCTGAGTTCCTTCATCTGTGAAATGGAGACAATCCAGAATCATTTCAAGGAAAAGGCTTAGTAAAAACCTAGGGAATCAGGGAATGCTTTAAAAATTGTTTATATTGCCGGGTTATGGTCCCATTCTCAGGCCTGCTTTCCTGGCAGCCACCTGGTCCCCTCCGAGTCCCTAGATCAATCAGCGATCGTGTATTAAACACCTACTGTGTGCCAGACAGCAACGAAGCGGCCCCTGCTTCCTAAGGGCCTTTGAACTGACCTATGCCTACATCTGAGAGCCTTCCTCTCCATCTCTGTCCCTTGCAGATGTCCTGAGGTTTGACAATACCTATAGTTTTATCCATGCCAAGAAGGTCAGCTTCACTGTGGAGGTGCTGCTCCCGGACAAGGCCTCGGAGGAGAAGCTGCAGCAGCTGGGAGAGAAGGGCATGGCTCCTTCTCAGCAGTGAAGACTGCAGCTGCCCAGCCTCAGCCCCTGCCCAGACCCCACCCCCTGCAGCTCTGAATTAGGGAACCTGGGCAGAGGTCAGGACAGTGCCCACCCCTGCCTCACCTCTGGAGTGCAGCCAGCCCAGCCTGGAGATGGGGTGAGAGAGAACTTGGTGGGGTGGATCGAGGCAGGGTGGCTCAGGAGAAGTCCCTCCCACCCTCCCCTCTCTCCACCCTCCAGCTGAACACAGGATTCCATGGGTGCTGGGCGCTGATGGGATCTGTCCCTCCTTTGGTTCGTGCCAAGCTCAGTTTCTGTCCTGGGCCAGCTCCCCCAGGATGGGGGAAAGGGAGCCAGATATTGGTGAGGCAAGAAGGGTAGAGGGAGATGACTGGCATTAGACATCAGGACTCTGGGCCTGGGCCCTGAGAAGCCCATTCCTAGAGCTAGCTGATGTCAGGGGGCCGGGCTGGGCGTGGGAGTGCTTTGTCCCCACATTAGGTCAGAAGAGGGGGGTCCTCCTAGACAGGAGGTCAGGCACAGGTCTCTCCAGGCTGTTCCCTATTTTAAGAGATTCCAGGCCTCCTATAGCCCAGGTTGGCTTAATCGCTAATGAATACTGATAATTAATATTGAGAGCTACCTACCCCCAAGGCCTGGGCCCCTGCCCAGCACTGCCAGCCTCTGTTCTGTGGGCCATACAGAGGGAGATGCAAAGCTCAAATAAGACATTGTCCCTGCCCTCAGGGGGCTTAGAGTCTAGTAAGCTCCCAATAAGATAAAGTGGCGAACTTTAACCCAGCCCAAAACTGGCACAAAACCCCAAAAGCACAGAGTATTCGGTCTGTCCAAGGCATCTCCATCAACTCTTTCATTTTAAGGAGCAGGAAACAGACCTGGAAGGATGAAGGAACTGGACCAAGGTCACCTCTGCTGAGTTGGCGGCAGAGCCAAGGCTAGACTCTCGGTCTCCAATGGCCGTGGGATTCTTTCCACCCTCCCATTGGTTCTTGACTAAAGTGGTGGACACAGGGGCTGGCAGGTGTGTGGTTGGGGGCTGGGGAAAGCCCCTGGATGTGCAGCTACTGGTCACTGGATGTTTCAGCAGCCTGGGGTGGGGCCAGGCCAAACTCCCTTGGAATAGAAGAAGGGCCATTTCCCCATTCAAAGAAATCCATTTTCCTTTAGGTAGTTGGGTCCAAGGTGTATCACCCAGCATGACCAAGGGTTTAAGGGGCCTGGGGAGTAGGGACCAGAGCCTCCTGTGTGTCTTTCGTGAGAGAGGGGGTCCAAGGCTGACTGCCCGTGTTCCCCTTCAAACCCTGGGAGGGCTTGGCCCTAGAGGGCAGCACCAGGAGTAGTGGGTAGGAAGTGGTAGGGAGACAGACTTCTTCAATTGATTTAAGGCAGAAAACTCCAACTTTTCTAATAATACTGTTTAGGAGTGGAATGGGTGGCCTGGGTAGATAGTAAGTTACCCGTCACTGGAAATCTTCAAAGGGAGGCTCAGTGGCCATTTGTTAAGGATTCCTTTGGGAGGATACCTAGATCCCTTGGAACCTTTCAAGCTCTGGAGATTCCATGATTCTCTAGGGAATGAGACAGATAGTGAGCTCCCCATCACTGGAACTATTCAAGTGGAGAAAGGATACCCACTTGGTCAGGGATGCTATAGATGGGGTTCTTGCTCAGGTATGGGGTGAACTAGATGCTCAGAGCTGGCCACTCCTGGAGTTGGGTTGGAGGGTGTCTCGGTTTACAAATTCTCTGTTAGGAAAATTAACCAACGAATAAAGAAATCTATGTGATTCTGGCTCTCCAGCCTTTTTTCTCTGCCGTGTTGTTTTCAGTACTTCCCTCTGGGGGGCGCCAGAGAACTCCAAATGCTGAATCACCGACCAAAGAATCTGTCCTTTAGTCTCGGTGGTTCTGTGCTGAATGAGCGGGCGCGCTTGCGCACTGGAGCTCCTGTCATTGGATGGACTGGTGGGCGCGTGTTTCCACCATATTTACTGAGGGACAAGTGTGGGCTTCTCATTGAGGGCGGAAGTCCCGCCCCCCAAAACACCACGGGCCAGTTCACCACGTGGTCTAGGAGGACTTAGGGACGTGGGGCGCCGAGTAGGATCTGCGGGAATCCGGGGGCGAGGGGTGGGGAGAGAGGGAATCGAGCTGGAGAGAGCCACGTGGCCCCAGGGACTGTCTCCGAATTCCATTTTGGGGGTTCGGGAACCCCTCTGACTGTCGCCCTCAAGTTCCGCCCAGATCCCCCACTATGGGAACCCCCAGACCTCCCAAGTACCTCCATCCCACAAAGTTCCCCTGGATCCCCCAGTTTGCACCTGGGTTCTGCGGGACCTCTCCCCAACTGAGGCTTACCCCAAGCCCCAGGTGAGGGGCCTGGTTCAAGACCCCCATTCTGGAGAGCCTAGAGCCTTCCAGTCCCCCCCCACCCCCCTCCTCTCCCAGGCTTCGTGGGTCAATCGACCACCTTTAATTGAGTGCCTACTGTGTGCAGTGCACCGTACTAGGCACTGGGGACACAAATTAGGGGTGGGGAGCCCCGGAGGACCTGGAGGGTGGGGGGTGGCCGGCAATGCGCGCTTGTGACACGGAACTTGACGGCGGGGGGGGGGGGGGGGGGGGGGGGGGGGGGGGGGGGGGGGGGGTTGGAGGGGGAGTGTCAGGAAAGGCCTCGTGCTGAATCTTTAAGGAAAGCAGCCCCGCCCCCGTGCCAAGGCTTGTGTTTTTTTGCAATGCAGGCCTTCAGACCCCGGTGGTCCGGGCCCCGCCCCCAGCGATCCTGCATTTCTTGGGGCCCCCTCTGGAGCCCCGGGGTCCAGGAGGTATATTGAGGCAGGGCTATCTAGTAGGAAGCTCTCCCTCCAGACCGGCCGCCCCGCGGGACTCCAGGGACACGACCAAGGGTTCGACCTAATGTTCCGAAGAGGGTTTGAAAACTGCTAGGCGGGGGTCACCGGGCTTGGGTTCGAATCCGCCCTCAGTGATAGCTTGGGTGACCTTGGGCAAGTCATGCATCACAGGAGCATAAATTTTGAGCCGGAAGTTCACACTCCCCCCTCATTTTACTAATGGGGAAACAGGCTCGCAGAGGTCCAAGGGTCACACTGTATCTGGGACAGCACTTGAATATGGACTCCCTGACTCCAAGTTCCTCTTAATTTCCCCAGGCCTCAGTTTCCCCATCTGTAAAATGAGAAGGTTGGAGTGGACCAGATGACCTCTAGGGTCCCTTCTCATCCTAAGAGCCGAATTTTGACGTCAAAATTTCCTAGCGGTGTGACCTTGGGCAAGTCCCTTCTCCAGCATGGAGCAGTAGCAGATGGAAGGCTGGACTCGGACCCGGGGTTCGAGTGTTACCTAGGACACCGCGTGAACCTGGGCAAGCCCTTTGTCCTCTGTGGGCCTGTTTCCTCATCTGTGGCCTCTATGGCTACCCCCTTTAAATCTTGGAGGCCCGCCAGCCCGCCGGGTCCCCCTCTGAGCCTCAGTTTCCCGATCTGTACAAGGGGAGGGGGAGGTCGGGCCCCACCACCGCCACGGTGCCTTGCAGGGACCAAGCCCGGAAGACCAGAGGGAGCCTGGGGCGTGGCGGCGGCCTCTACGTTCAGACCGTCCCAAAGGCGGAGCGGGGCGGGGTCTCGGGCTTCCCCCTTGCCTCCACGCCTCCGGGCCCCCAACGTGTGTGTATCCGCGTGTGCGGTTGTGTATTTGCGCGCGCGTGCGGCCGGCGTGTAATTTGCAGACGGTCCCCGGCCCGCTGGGCCGGAGAGAACGCCTTCGGGGCCGGTGCCAGTGGCCAGCACAGTGGCCGCCCCATCCCGGCGCGCGCCATGCCGGACCCTGGCCAAGATGCCCAGCCCGATCTCTACCGCGACACGTGGGTGCGCTACCTGGGTGAGCTCGCGCCGCGGGGGGCCAGCCTGGAGCCGGGCGGGGTCGTGGGAGGGACCCCAGGGGCGCCCCGCCTGCTAGCCCCCGGGCGATCGCGCCCACGCGGAGGCCAGGGCACAGAGCCCCCAGGAGCGCCGGGAATGCGGACTGGGAGGCAGGGCACGGGGCCAGGGGCCAGTTCGGCCGGCCGGGTGACCTTGGGCTTGTCACTGCCCCACGCTCTGCTGCCAATGACCCCCAGGGCAGACATTCCTCCCCCGCTGACTTTGGCTGTTGGAAATCCCGCGGTCTGTCTCGCCTCTGACGTTCCCTGTTCTAAGGTCCCTTCCAAGCTCTGACGTTCTGTTTCCCAGAGTCTGCCCGGTTCTGAGGTTCTGTGTCCCAGGGTCTGCCCAGTTCTGATGATCTATGCCCCGGGGTCTGCCTGGTTCTGAGGTTCTGTGTCCCGGGGTCTGCCTGGTTCTGAGGTTCTGTGTCCCGGGGTCCGTCCAGCTCTAAGGTTCTCTGTCCCGGGGTCTGTCCGGTTCTGAGCTTCTGTGTCTTAGGGTTTCTAAGGTTCTGTGCCCCGGGGTCTTTCCGGTTCCGAGGCTCTGTGTCCTAGGGTCTGGCCGGTTCTGAGGTTCTGTGTACCGGGGTTTGTCTGATTCTAAGGTTCTGTGCCCCAAGGTCTGACCTTCATGGTCTGTGTGCTCCGTTCTGCCTCTCCCGTTTCTAAATTGTGGGAGCCTCAGGGGTCACTTAACCCCGAGTCCAAGCTGGGATGCGGTAGGGACTGAGTCCTGGGGCCCTTTCCTTCCTAATGGAAGCCCCCACCCCCTTCCAGCTTGGCACGGTTGGGCAGACAACTCTAGTGGGGTGGGGCTGGAGCTCAGGGAGGGGAAGACTGGGTGGGGGAGGGGACTGCTTGGGGTCACCCCTGAGGAGTGGCTATACTGATCTGGCTGGTTTCCCATCCAGGGCTCCAGGCATGGGGCAGACAGGGGCTTGGCTGGTAACTAGGGATCTTCCCCCCATCATTGAAACAAAGCCTCCCCCTCCCCATCACTTACCCAGGAGGAAGAGGGTGTCCACCGGCCCACCCTGAGTGGAGGCCGCGCTCATGCTTGGGGGCTCCTTTCCCTGGCTCTGCCCCAAAGACCCGCCTCCTCTTAGAGGGACAGAGGAGGGGAGGGGTCTTCTCTTCCCAGGCCCCCATCACATACTAGGCAGACCCTGGAGCAGGGGCCCTTGGCTTGGGCCTTAGTAACTCGGTTTGCTTTTAGGTTTTTAATTTTTAACAAATATAGGCTTCCTTTGCAATCCTGTGTGTTTTACTTTGTACATTTAAAACCATTCTGAGAAGAGGCCCAGAAGCTTCCCCAGACCACCTTTGGGGCTTGCCCCGAGCCAGTGGGATTCTGGGAGAGCCCCTTCTGAAGGGCCCCAAGCTGCAGATGAAGAGGAGGGGGCTGGGCCTTGGGACCCCAGAGGCAGCACCTCCCAGAGGCCAAAGGACAGATGCATGTCTCCCGGTCTTTTCACCACTTTTTGCCAAGCCAGGCTTCCTCAGTGACTTTTGACCTCATTCTACCTTAATCCTTCTTTGTTCTTCCTCCTCCTCCCAACCCATTTCTGCCCCTTCTCTGAGGGCAGTGCATAGAGCACAGGGCTTGGAGTCAGGAAGACCTGAGTTAAAATCCAGCCTCAGACACTTATTAGCTGTGTAACCCTGGGCAAGTCACTTCACCCTATCTGCTTCAGTTTCTTCATCCTCAAATTAGCTGGAGAAGGAAATGGCAAACCCCTCCAGTAACTCTGCCAAGAAAACCCCAAATACAGTCACAGAGAGTCAGACACGACTGAAAAGACTGAAAAAAAGAGCCGCTTTCTCTTCCAGGTTATGCCAATGAAGTAGGAGAGGCATTCAGAGCTCTTGTGCCCACTTCCGTGGTGCGGCTGAGTTACGGAGTGGCCAGCTCCTATGTGGTAGCTGATGCTGTGGACAAGGGCAAGAAGGCCAGAGCTGTGCGTACTGGGAGAGTTTGCTTGTTGTGGTATAGCCTGTTTTCACCCCACCCCGTCCGCAAATGTGGTCCAGCCCTGAGGTCACTTCTCCCACCAGCCACCCCCTCCGTGTCCCTGGGAATGGTATCACCCCCCCCCCCTTCTTCCTAAGAATGAGGAGAAAGCTTGGACTGTCCTGCCCCTCGCACCAACCTTCACTCCCCTGGGAGTGCCCCTCTCAAAGTGATCCTAGTGGGCCGTCCCCCCTTTTAGCAGCGTGTCCCCCCTCAGATGCTCCAGCAGCTTTGTCTCTCCTATAGGCCCTGAGCCCAGAGTCGGGCAGGACCACCAAGGTGGCGGTGGCCGTGGTGGACACATTCGTCTGGCAGGCGCTGGCTTCTGTGGCCATCCCGGGCTTCACCATCAACCGTCTGTGCGCCGCTTCTCTTTACGTCCTCAATAGAGCCACCAGCTGGCCCCCGGCTGCCCGCAAGTGGACCACCACAGCCCTGGGGCTGATGGCCATACCTGTCATCATTCACCCCATCGACAGGTGCTCACAGGGCCCTCACCCAGGGGTGGCACTGCTGGAAATCCCCAGGCTTCCTCCCACCACCTTTAGAGATCTGCTTGGGATGAGCAAAGTGCTGAGAGTCACAATCTCAGGCTGGAGGAGAGTGGAGCTTGGTGGGCTGGGCCGTCCCTGAGTGGAGGGGCTGGGGAGAGGAGGGGCCAGCATGGCAGAGGGTAGGTCCAGGTCATGCTGGGGGCTAAGTCTTGAGCGTCAGAATCCCAGCTGGGACGAGAGTGGAGCCTGGTGGGCCGGGCGGTCCCTGAGTGGAGGGGCATCACCAGGGAGTGGAGGGGCAGAGGGAGGGTCCAGGTCACCGTGGTCAAGTCCAGAGAGTCAGAATCCCAGCCGGGAGGATGAGGTTTCTAGGAACCACTGAAGATGATTGGATGGGGAGTCATGTGATCAGATCTGTGCTTAAGGAAAATCTGGGAGCAGTGTGGGGGATGGACTGGGGTGGAGGGAGAGGAGGCAGGGAGGCCAGGCGGTGGCTGCAATAATGTAGGGGAGAGGATGAGTGGAGAGAAGGGATGGAGGTGAGATGTCTTAGAAGAGGAAGCTTGCTGATGGGGTGGGTAAGGGGGATGAGGAAGGGTGAAGGCCCCAGGGTGAGACTGAGGCTACAAACCTGGGCACTGGGAGGGTCGTTTGGAAGGGGGGAGGGGAGAGAAAGGAGAGGAGCTTGGTTTGCGGCATACCTGTGGGACATCCGGTTAGAAGCGTTCAGTAGTCAGCTGGTGGTGAAGGCCCAAGGGAGAGACTGAGGCTGAAGGAAATGTCTGTCTGTCTGTGGGTCATGTGAGAAGCCCACGAGAGCTGCCGAGGTGGCTGGTGTAGCTGACCGGAAAAGAGCCGCAGCTGTAGGGTGGACCTCTAGGAGTCATTCGTGGTTGGTGGTCCTGGTGGGGACAGTGAGCCGGCAGAGGGGACTGAGAAGGAGCCGGCAAAGAGGCTGGAGGAGAAAAGGGGACAAAGCTGGAAATCCCAGACTCCAAGGGGGCGTGGGTGGTCAGCCGAGTCAGCCGCAGCCTGGAGGCTGAGGAGGAGGACAATGAAGAAGAGCCTATCATATCCGCCAGTGAAGAGACAGCTTTAGACTGGACAGTTTGTGTTGAGTCATGAGAGTGGGAGGAGAGGAGTTGTTTGAGAAAGGGAGGGGAGATAAGGGGTGATGGCAGGAGAGCTTGGAAGTTGGTGTGGTTAGGGATAAGGGAGGCCTGAGCGTGGTGGGAGGCATTGGGAAGGAAGTAGTAGGGGTGTGTGTGTGTGTGACCGTTAGATGGCACTCCTGAAGACAGTTGGGTTCTCCTGAGTAGATTTCCAGCCCAGTAACTCAGCAGGCTGGTAGCTTTTTGGCTTCCTCAGTATCTCGGGCTTCACTAATCGGGGCAGAGCTTCCTGGAAGAGGAAGGCAGTACTCACTGACCTGTGCCTTCGAGTTTATTTCTGGGCCTTGTGGTTTAAAGTAAAGCCTAGAGACAGGCTGGAGGAGGGCAGCCGGGGGGATAAGGGCCTTGAGTTCATGGCGTGGGACACTCTGTTGAAGGAATTGGCCATGTCAGGCAGGAGAAGGCTAAGAAGAGACCCCGGGGACTGTCACGTGGAAGAAGGATTAGCCTGACTCTGCTTGACCCCAGAGAGCAGAACTAAGAGTCACGGGGCGTGTCACAAAGAAGTGATCTAGGCTTGACACTAGGAGAAAACTTCCTAACCACCTGCAAGTGGAGGGGTCTACCTCTTGGAATTAGGCACCTGGGAGCATCTGACTCTCTGTGGCCCATTTGGGGTTTTCTAGGCAAAGATACTGTGGTTTGCCATTTGTCCTCCAGCTCATTTTACGGATGAGGAAACCGAGACAAACAGGGCAAAGTGACTTGCCCAGGGTTACACAGCTAGGAAGTGTCTGAGGCTGGATTTGAACCCAGGTCTTCCTGACTCCAGGTTGGGCACTCCATTCTCTATGGTACTGCCTTGCCACCCCAGTTAGGCGATGCAGTGGATAGAATCATGTAAAACTTGGGAGTCTGGAAGACCTGGCTTCAGATCCAAGTTCTACTTAAGTTACTTAGTCGTCGTGTGGCTCTGGGTGAGCCATCTAACGTCTCTGGGTCTCTGTAAAATGGGGAGGTTGGACCCATAAGGAGGCCGGCTGGACCACCACTGATATCCCTTCCACCTCTGATTGTCCGTGCCCTGGAGGGCCACCAGAGCCCCCTCCTGGCCATCCCAAACCCTGCCTCCATTTCTGTCCACAGGTCAGTTGATTTCTTGATGGACTCCAGCCTACGTAAAATCTACCCTTTCCAGGAGAAGCCCAGCTCTGCCTGACGCCTCCAGCCCTGCCCTGGGCCCAGCTCTGCCTGCATGCCAGCTGACATCTCATCCTCCTGGACATCTCCAAAGTGGGGACCTATGTGTCTGAAGTCAGCGGAGCCCAGACATCATCTTGT